>VXBX01005467.1:8671-146959 GCA_013400415.1 Scytalopus superciliaris
TTTTGTTTTTTGTTTTGTTTTGTTTTTGTTTTTTGGTTTTTGGTTTTTTTTTCCTGCTGTAATAAAGGTATTTTTTTAACATTTGTCTGTCTCAGATGAAGATGGGGTCTTAAGACTGTATTTTATTGATTCTGGAGAGTTAGCATTTCTGCTAACTTTGTACCCTCCTCTTTTTCTCCAATGACACTTGCAATTTAACACTGGTTAGAAGGTAGAAGAGGCATAATTCACTGATTCAGAAATACCTCCTATCACAGTATCCACTCTCTCTTCCACCTAGACAAAAAATCCTAGCAAAAAAGGTGCAACCTGCATGAAATTTAAATAGCTGATCTCAAGGTAAAAGATGACTCATGGCATAATCAGTCTTCAAAGCACATTTTTATGCAAAAGGTGACAGTTCAATCCTCTGTTAATTTCAGTGTTTGGAAAGAGGCAATTTTCAACTCCATCTTGGAAGAAATTAATTGCCAAGTAGGGAATTCTATAGCATGAAGATGAGATCTCTAAAGTATAGTATGTGCCTTTGCTCTCCAAGATACTTTTACACTTAAATATACACCTGTTCTATGAAAAAAATCCCTTGTTTTGGTAGTTGCTATTAGTTAATGGGAAGCAGTAGGCTTTTTGAAAAATCTAATGACTTGACTGTGCTTAATTACAGCCTTAAAAAAACATACATCTGACACTTCCTCCAATAAATAATTGACTAAGTAGAAACAGTCCAACTAAGAAAATAATTGATAGTAAAACAGCAAATATTTTTTTCTCTTTCACAACTTTTAGATTTCAGAATACACACATTTCAGAATACACAAAGCAGCTTTACAAGTCTAAGTGATAATAATGAGGAGGGGCACTCCTGAGGTTCAGGATGAAGAGGGCTACACTGCTGGTCTGGAAGTGCTTCATTTTTCTCTCCTCAAAAAGAGGGTATGTATTCCTGCAGAAAGCTGGCTTGGAACCAGGTGATCACGCCTCTTAAGAACCAGGTGCTGCTCCTGGTTGGCTAATGGGGGTACTTTGCCTCTCTGAAGGGCAGCAGTTCTCGCTGAGCTCAGAACTCAATTTGAACTGGGAGCCAACAGCTACTGCCTCCCCCAAATGTGTCTCTAAGGGAGCTGTGGCTCCTGGCCCTGCCCCAGCCTGACATCCTATCGTCTAACATTGGCCATCCTGGGTGTCCTGTGTTGGTGATCTGGCTTCTAAATCATGCATAAAGCCCCTCCAGTAACATCCATACAACAGGGCAGTGAATCAAATTGTGCACATCAAGGGAAAGATGTTAAATACTTCTAACTTTAAAACTGCCAAACAGATGTTCTTTGGGTTTGACTCAAAACCATTCAGCTTTAAAGACAAAAACAGCTGAGCCAAGTTGAGATTATTTCAGGCTCAAAAAACCCACTGGAGCCAATGGGGAATGGTAGGCTTGTTTTGTTCTCACACCAGTGCATAAATTCTATTTCAAGTGCTTTCCCTAAATTAACTTCTGTTCTAGGACAGTGTATGAAAAAAATTAACAACTGGAGAGGTTAAGTGAGGATCACAATAAAGGTTGTAATTCAGCTTTACCAGCCCAGGAGGCTGCAGCCACGTTTGTCTGTCATTCATAGTGCAGGCTTTTTCAAACACTCTAGAAAGCCCATGTACCTCTTTGTCTAATGTTACTAGAAAACCTTTATCTGCCTCAACTATATTGTAAAGTTGATAGAAATCCACTAGAATTTTTTCTTTTAATCTTGAAAAATAATTTCAAATTGCTCATTAAAAAATCTCCTCATATAACAGCCACGTGGTCTGGATGTGAACCCACTCTCCTATAGTGATTCAGAAACATTTTAGGTTAGACAGTAACTCTTGAGAGGTGGCTGTTTGTCTGAGCAACATCAGCCTATCACAGGTGCACCATGAGCATAGACATTGCATACATTTATGCTTTGAAAAACTGGATCTTTTAAATCTCACATAATCTCCTTTTTCTCCCTCCTGATGCAATTTCCATAACGTAGTGGGAAACATACCTGTTTTCTGAGGAGAGGATGCTGCTCTCTGGGATAAAAATGCAGGATGCTTGCCCAGAGAAGATTCCTTGGCAAGAGAAAAGTATTTATGCAGCCAAGAGCTCTGTCTTGCTCTTTCCTTTTTTTAGGACATGGAGATGAAAAGTAGTTTGTGCATTATCACAGATTCAAACAAAGCACTTAAAATAATGCAGGCTGGTACTGTGGACTGCCCACATTCCTGGGGATAGGGTGGTCTTCCCTGTTGCAGACTCCTCATCCAGAAGCAATGAAGAGGAATAACCAGGTGGTTACTGCCTTGTCTTTCCCATATTCCTAAAACTATCTAGAAAAGGCAAGATGGACCTCAGTGTGAAAAAGGTGGAGAACATCTATTGAGATCTTCATAGCATTTTATGACCTCCTGCTGATGGCTGAGGGTTCCGCTTGGAACCAGCTGCTATTTTGGGGGAGATGGATAGGGCAGCTTTCTTTCTCAGCCCTCCCCTGCCTATTCCATTCCTCTTTTGAAAAGCATATGCTTGTGTCTTACACAAAGAGCTGTTTCACACTGACTCAGCACAGTCCCAGTACCCATACTGATTTATTGACTGATCTCGGGGAACCTGTGCCACCTGCTATGTCCACAATATTTTGAGAGACTTCCACACATGTTTGAAGTTCTCAGGGTGGTTACATGACTTTTAAAAACAGGAGTCTCTGTTTTATGTTCATCTCAGTCTTTGTTTACAGTCTGCACTAGCTGTGTTTGGAGCAGCAAGCCAACTGAGCTGATGCTACTTCTGGCACATTGGACAAGTGAGTAGTCATTGAGTGACATTCCACGGTGCCCTTTACAATGCACTCTGTGATCCACTGTGGCAGAGCATGCCAGACTATCAACTACAAGGGGATGAGAAGCCAGTGTATTTGCTCCAGTCATCTTTCTACAGATCACTAGCATTTTGGCAGAAGGATAAGGTGGTGGAGAGGTGCTCAAAGCAACTGATTCTTTGGAGTGTTGTTAAACTGCACTCAGAGAGCCCAAATCAGCATCAGTGTCCACACACTGCAGCTGAGCACTGGGTTGCAGGAGAGTATCAGAACAGAAAATGTCAAATGGGTACGAAGAACTAAAAGAGGTAGTGATTAATTACAGCAGAAGTTGTATACGAGAAAAGAGCAGTGTATGAAAGGAGCAGAGGCAAATAAGGAAAGGAAGACCTTAGCTGACAGACACGTCTTTCCTTTCTCTCAACTGGCACACTGTCCTGTGAACATCTCTAAGCACCTAATAAAATATCTTCTGTGAGTTCTCTTCTTCCTCACCTTGAAAATTTGGCTGCACTGCAAATAACCCACTCCTGCTTTTAAGCATAAGCACTGTTTCAAGCTATTAAAATTGTATAAGCACCTGTCCAACTCCCACTCAGGCAGTGCTGAATTTTGGAAGAAGTGTTTAGCTGTTTTGGCAGGCAGATTCACCTTGTTCAGACAGACTTATGGCTTCCTGACAGTTCTGGGTTCCAGCATAACAGTGAAAATCCTGTTTTTTTCTTGGTTTGCTGAGGTTTAAATTTCTAAAACCAGTAATCCATGGAAGTCATGGTAATGGAACATGACAACGTGATCAAGACTTCATAGTTCATGGACTTTATAGAATCATAGTGTTGCAAGTGACCTCTAAAGGCCATCTGTCCCAATGACCCTGCAATGAGCAGGGACATCCTCCACCGTATCAATTTGCTCAGAGCTCTGTCCAACCTGACCTTGAATGTTTCCAGAGATGAGGCATCAACCACTTCTCTGGACAACTTGTTCCACTGCTTCATCATCCTCACAAATTTTTTTTCATCCTTATACCTAATCAAAATCTACCCTCTTTTAGTTTAAAACCGTTATCCCTTTTCATATCTCAAGAGGCCCTGCTAAAAAGTCTATCCCCATCTTTCTTGTAAGCTTCCTCTAGGTACTGAAAAGCCATCTCTTTTAGATTTTTTAATAAATTTGTCACCATGGCATATTTGCTTTCCTTCTACATACTCATCCCCTTAGAATACATTTTTTTTCTCCCCATGGTAGAGGTTTTTGTTGCTTTTTAAGTGGGTGGATATGAAGATCAGAAATTCAGGAGAAAAAGAAGCATTTCAGCAGAACATTTCAGCATTTCAGCCTCCTGGGAGGTTGCTGATTATTGAAAGGCTTTTATTGAGAGGAAGATTTTGCGGCATTTTCTAATTCTGGTCAGACTCTGCCTTCACCATATTTCTTCTGAAGCTGCTTGTGCAGACAAATGTCCTCAACAAGATTGATCTGTTCTCAGCTCTCTTAAAGTACATTCTGCATAATCTCAGAGCTGCAGGAACTGCCACTGTGTTTTATAAGATGAGTTTGATATTGCTGAGGAATGAGATACTCAACTGCCTTGTGTATTCTAGCAGGTGTAGGAAGTGGACAGGGAATGAACAGTGTTAAAGCAGAGCTGCCATGCATTTGTCTGCCTAAAACCAGATGGGGATCTTGACCCTGGACACCATCTCTCTGCATACATGTGATTTACAGCACTGTGCAATGAAACACAACAGCATAACCAGGAAGGTGAGTGTTGGAAGAAAGCCAGATATTTCCCTGGGTGATAGAAATGAAAGGACATGTTGCTTAGAAACTGAGCCTCAATGTCAGAGCATAGGAAGGCAATTATGTCCTGTGTGGGACATGACCTACAAGGCAATTGGACAGCATAGGGAGTTCTGACACAGGCTGACTGTAGTTGCTACTACTAACTGTAACTAATCTGTTGGTTTGAGAGTTGGAGACCTACACATTTTTAGTCAACAGTTAGAAAAAATTCTCCAAGAAACAAATAACCCATTCTACCCGCTGTGTCCCTCTAGGAAGACAGCCAGATGAGCTGGATGACATGGGGATTCTAATCTGTCAGTGAGTGTGTGTTAGAACTTGATCCCTGCCTAGGTCGAGTTCTAGCCCTCCTAAGGGTGGGAATCTGTTGCAGTTCTAATCGCTGATTCTTGACACAATTACTTTAACTAATCATGCTTTTAACAGTGGTAGTTCTGGTCTGTTTTCCAGGATTTCAGCCAAGACTGTGGCCACTATAATGATACTTAAGAAATATTAATTGCTTATTTGTCTTTGGCCTCAGTCTAAAAACATCTCTTGATCACAAATGAGGAATTAATTTACAAAATATTTTGAAGGCAGACATGAGTAAGCTGTTAGTTGGAAACTTGCTGCAGTCACAGCTAGTGCAACATCAGGGTAGTACTGTGGTAATCAGCTTCCAATTTGTAGCACTGTCACTGTAGAAAGGAGAAAAAAATTGCAAAAAGAGGAAGCTGTTATCTGTCAGTTTACAAATATCTCATAAACATAATCCCAGGTTAGAGAGGCAGTTTTCAAACATAAATGTATGAAGGTGTATCCAACTTTACAGCATTAAATAATAGAGATTATAATGTCAGAGTTATTGATTATCAATGAGATCCAAGTATTGCTGTCATAAAAGTCATCCTGGATCAGTCTCCTAGCTGTGGAAGAATTGATTTTTAGAGCAGAGAATGGATCTGGAGTCATCTGAATGTGGGTCTTCTGATTTCTGAAGTTTTAGAGCCCTTATACAGACTTTGGATAATAAACATCTTTTGGTGAAAAAAAAAAGGTTCATCAATAAACTTCCAATTTTAGCAATTTCACTTCCTTTAGTTTCCTCAGTTGCTATTTTTCCAGGCAGCCTTTGCCAGGAAAGTGGCTAACAGTGCATTGCTTCTCAGCTGAGAGATCTTCTCTTTACCTTCCTAGGCCACCCGTGTTAGAAGAGGCCCTCGGACTCTGAAGTCTGGGTCTAGACTGAGAAGCTTGGGGAATCTGTGGTTTGTTCCCCTCCAGAATAAAGCCCATTCGTGTGCCTGAATATTTGTCTGGTTGCTGCAGAGCACTGGAGACATCCCTGCCGACTTCGCAAAGTAGTTAAAGTTGCAGCTCTTACTCACCCTGAAATAGCTCAAGCACAGCTTGGAACGCAGCTTATTTCCCCAAAGATGTGTGTGCGGGAGGGTGGAGAGGGACAGTGCAAGCCAAGGATATCTCAGCTAACACTAACCCTTCCTGAGTATCGCCATGGGATTTTTAAATGCTTCTCAGCTCCTGGAGAGATGCAGAAAGATGACCCCAGTTTAGCAGCTCATCCAAAAAGCAGTAAGTAGTTCTGACAGTGCAAGTCTCCCTAAGAGCTGTATGGAAAAGTCAGACTTGGATGTGAGCCCAGCCTTCGTGGTGTGCTGAAACTCCAGATTTTTGGGTCCTAGAATGACTTCAGGCGATCCATACTCTGACAGATAGGGACTGCGGGATTTGGAGTTACTGACAAGGAAATTATTCCTACAATTATTGGTGGGGAAGATGGAAGAGGGAACAATTTTGATTATTTGCTGCTACCAAGATAGGTGAGACCTGTTCAGGGCACAAAAGCAGGCTTCATTTCTTAATCTGGTCACTCTGACACGTCCAGAGAGCTTTCCATTGTGAGGAAAAGCATAAAAGGCTTGCTCTATGAATAGCTCATATATCAGAGGGGGAGAGAATGAGATCAGCTTTAGGTGGTTTGACTTTATTATTCATCGCATCTGCCTGGAGGCCTCCATCGACACTCCAGCCTTGTGGTGCTGCGCCAACAACTGCAAACACAGCCCCTGCCCTGGAGCTATCGCAGCCCGGGATTACTGCGGGGTGAGGAGGGGGGCACTCATCCGGAGGTGTGAGGCAGGGAGATATTGGTGTGACAGACACATTTGCATGCCATCCGCAGCCCCAGCCACATTCCTCCCCAGGCTCTGCCAGCCAGCAGCGCTTCCTGGGATTCGTGGCAGAGGTAAAGCATGAAAGAGGATTTGATAGAAGACAAGAGGGTACCTTGTGGGGAGATTTTTACCATGATTTAGAGGGCAGGCTGTGAGAAAACATAAAAGTGTCTCCAGGAGAAATGACAGAATCTGTTATCTCTAGTGAGGGAAGAAAGTTTTCTGCTGTGACAGAGTATTAGATTTAAGAATCAAGGAGAGACCAAGCAATGAAGAGGCTTAGAGGTAAAGGCTTGAGCTTTTCTCCCAATCCCACAGAAATATTTATAGCATCAAAACATGTACTATCAAGATGAAAAAATGAAAACTCAGTGCTTTGATGTTTCTTAGCTGGTGGGGATCTTGAAAAAAAATCCATTGTGTTCAACTTCATTATAGAAAAGAAGCCATAAATTCTCTCTGCTTTCCTCACGAATGATCCCCCAGGACAGCCGGGGAGTCAGGATGTTCCAGCTTTCACCCAAATGTCACCTTTCACACTCATCCCACAGATTCCTCATAACCACCACTGCAACTTTGAGCACACCAGTGAAATCACCACAAAAGGCTGTTGTGCAGGTGCTGTGTAGTCCCAGTCCTGGTCTGTACTACCAGTTTCCACGTGCCCCTGGGCTAGCATCTGTGTGACCCATGCTTTGTGCATGAGGGAAATAAGAGAAGGAAAGATATTTTGGGGGTTGTAATGTTCTGTTGGATGCGTGCCTCAATATCTTTAACATGAGAGCTGCTCTCATTCTTCACATGAACAGACCACCTGATGACATATTTTCACTTTGTTAAGCTTAGTTTAAAAAGGAAATAATTCTGAAGCAGAAAGCCAGTAACTATCAATTTGAAAGTTTTCACATAAAAATTTCAAAACTTTCAAAAATTCAAAATTTTCAAAATAAATTTTTTCAGTGTGCCCTGACAGCCAGGAGAGTCAACCATGTCCTGGGGAGCAGCAGGCAAAACATCACCAGGTGGTCCAGGGAGGGGATTGTCGTGCTCTGCTCTGCCCTGGGGTGGCCTCACCTCAAGTGTGCAGTTCTGGGCACCACAATGTAAGAAAGATATTAAGCTGTTAGAGTGTGTCCAAATGAGGGCAACGATGATGGTGAAGGGTCTTGAGGGGAAGCTGTATGAGGAGTGGCTGAGGGCACTTGGTCTGTTCAGCCTGGAGAAGAGGAGACTGAGGGGAGACTTCACTGCGATCTCCAACACTCTCACATGGGAGAAGTGGAGGGACAGACACTGGTCTCTTCTCTCTGGTGATCAGTGACAGGACTGGAGGGAATGGCCTGAAGTTGTATCAGTAAAGGTTTAGGTTGGGTATTAGGAGAAGATTCTTTGCCCAGAGAGTGGTTGGGCTCTGGAACAGGCTCCACAGGGAAGTGGTCACAGCACCAAGCCTGACAGAGTTCAAAGAATGTTTGGACAAGGCTCTCAGGCACTTAGTCATGTTCTTGGGGTGTTCTGTGTAGCACCCGGAATTGGATTCCATGATCCTTGTGGGTCCCTTCCAACTGAGGACATTCTATGATGCTATGAAAAATATCCTAAAACTGGGTCTCTAACTCCTTTGTGGAAGACCTCCTCCTCAGTGAACTGCAGTTTTCCAGCTGAGAAAATTGTAGCTTCAGTGAAGAGAAAAAAAGCCAGAAACGGTGCTTAACAGTGCAGAGTGGGGAGAAGTGAATAAAGAGAAAATGCATTTAAAACACTAAAATAGAAGTTGTTTCTTGCAGGATAAGTAGCTTTAAGACAAGGCTAAACAAAGGGCATTCTGGTACCTGGTACGGGATGCTTAGAACAAGAAGTTTGGCATCTGAGAATGGCAGAAATGAATATCTGTGTTATTTTTCAGGAAGAGAGGCCAAGGTGTAAGATTAGAGGGCAGAAAATGATCATGAATAAAGTTCTGCATTGGTAATTTGTGTATAGACAAATACTAAATCAGACCAAATCCTGTATGGTTATCTCTGCCAGAGCAATGGTAAATCTTGTTTTCCCAAAAGAACACTCTCTAAAAATTATATTACCCTGCTTCCTGTTTTTGTGATGTATAAAGATGCCAGTACTATAATTAATCCCCTCTAGACTCTGCTTATGGATGCTGCAACTTCATATAGGATCATAGTTACATACTGAACAACCTGAATGTCTCTTGTCTTACTTGAATTAATGGGAGCAAACCATTCCTCTAGGGCTGTACAGGAGAGACAGGTTATAGAGCATGTTGAAAAGAAAAATGTTAGCCAGCAATTTAGTCATAATTCTGAGAAGTAGTTTCTGCTCATGAAAGAAAAAAAGGTTGTGTGCCTGACCTTCCTGGACATGGAGTGCCCCCAACGTTCACTGTGAAAGCATTAAAGATTGAGTCCTCACTGAACCAGCTAAAGCAAACACAGCACACAGTCCCTTTGAAGTTCTGTGCACGCTCCCCAGTGCTGTGCTTGCCCTCAGCTGGGATCATTCTCTGTGTAGCAAGAACTGCTAGTGTCTAATTTGTGATGGGAAATGTGTTTTTGAGGGGGTGATGCAACCCCTGAACTTAGCTTTGCCTTGACAAAAGCACTTTTATCATCTGCACTCCGTTGTATTTCTGTATTTAGCACAAGTTCTGTCAGTGTTTCCTGGAGCACAGCTCGTGGGACATTGAAAGGGGAACAGCGGTGCAGTCTGGAAAACAGGGGTGAAGTTTACTCTGAGTTTGGACTCAAGTTCCCACTCAAAGCTTAAGTGCCTGCACTGCCACATGTGCTCCCAGCAGCCCTGGGACTGGAATCACAGAAATGCCCAGGAAAGCTGGCAGGAGTGCTTATGACCCCTCTAACTCGGAATCATTCAAACAACAGACAGTGCACTGAGCAATTCCTGAGTGCAATCCCATGGTTTGTCCTCATTTCCCATAAAGCAGGTGTAGTTTGTCATGGTTATTTTCAGGCTCTAGGGAAGCAAGTTACTTGAATCAGACACCACATCCAGCTGCAGAGACTTCAGGAAAACCATTCAGCAGACTTCAGCAGGGATGGATCAAGTGGCTTGGCTTTAAAAACCTTGCCCAGAGCAGGTAAGTCACTGCTGGATCTTGCACGTCAAACCAGAAACATCCTTCCCCAGACCTGGGAGACACAGCCTGTGCCTCTTTAAATCAGCACTGTGTGCTGCAGTGCTCTGCATTGTTGCCATGGCAGAAATCTCCCCATAGTAATAACCTCTTTCAGGGAAGGTTAAAAAGAGACAGTGCACATGCTCAGAAATGCTGCACTTGTTCTCTTAGCAGTTTGCAGCGGCCATTTCAAAGAAACCATCACAAAGACAAGAGAAAGATCAGGTACTGATATTTTTTCCTTTGTTAAAGGGGATGACTTTTCTCTTTCACAGAAGTCCATGCACAGATCTGTCTCTGTTCCCAGTTGCACTGCAGAGAGACACCACCCTTGAAGCATGTCATGATTATTCCTTGCAAAATCCCATGGAATAACTAAGAGGCAGGAGTTAGATGTGATTTAAGGTGATTGCTGCACTTGGGAACAATTGTTTTGCACTGCTGAGCTGATTCTGGGGTGGGTGATGTGTAAGGTACCCTAAAAAGTTTACCAGCATGTCTGCTTTGTTTTGTTGTACCTTTGTAGTACTCAGTCAACTGTGAGAACAGCCTCTGCTGCTACTGATGAGGAGGCTTCTTCATTATGTACTTTCAAAAGAGGCTGATATTATCCTAATGGACTGTTACTTGGAGACACTCTGCTGCATCCTGTTGCAAAGACTTTGATTGTACTGGTTTTGATTGCAGAGTGCCATTAATTGAAACAGAAAAGCCAAGCCACTTGTCATTATTTTAATCCCTTTATTTTAAGGACTTTGGGAATAAGAAAAAGCATCACATCAGATCTAAATAGTGGGTGGGATAGGAAACCCAGTTATGAGGTTATAGAAATTACATTACCAGATCTTTTTGTTGCTGTGGGCTCAAATACATCTGTGACTCTACACGTACACGTTTGTCTCTTGCCTCTGAACCACTCCCTACTCTTGTGTTTAGGTTGAGGTGCACAGGAAGGGGATGTGTATAATTCTGCTCCTTTGCTGGACGAATTGCTGGTTTGCACATGCTGCAGGTGTATGTGCAGATTCTACAGCTTCCGATTAGCTGTGTCTGAAAAGGTGGATTGCATGTATCAAAGAGCAAGCTTCTTCTGTTCTGTATTTGTGGCAAGATGGGGAAAACCCTTTCCTTTCCTGCCTCCCTCTATTCTCATTACTAAATGTGAAACACAATCTGTTCGTGGGAGTGCTGTACTCTTGCGTTCAGTACATGCAGATTTGATGCTCTTATGCAACATCTTTTGCTTAGTATGCACCAGCTTAAAAATCAGAAAGAGGCAGAATGTTGTCCTGCTTTCCCATGTTTAGCTGAAGAGATTTTTCATGTTGATTTTATTTTATTGCCATGACTTGGCCTTATTTGATTCTTTCTTTCTTCCATTTGAACGTACAGGAATGAAAGGTAAACTTGGCTGAACTAAGGACCTCTCTAGCAGTTTGCCATAGTCCGTGAGACTTGGATTGAAATCTCTAATAGGCAGTTGCAGTTTGAGCCAGTCCCCCTTGATCTGAACAGTTTACCTGTCGGGTTGAGAAAATACTTAACTTGAAACCTGTGTACTTATAAAAACAGTTGCCTCTGTGTGAAGGGGAGCTGTTGCTGAATCAGATTCTACGAGTTTCAGGGCATGGTGTGGCCTGGCTGTGGCATTCAGGAACAAACAGATGTCTGCAAATAACAGTCAGAAGCCCAGATTAGGAGGGGAAACAGAAGGTCAAAGAGTTTTGATGCGTTTACCATTAGCAGTTCTACCTGTGAATTTGTGAAGGTTTAACAAAAGTATTTTCCTTCATCCACTTTCATAAAGGAGTACGTTTTTGTATCAGTGTGGTGTGTGATGCTAATGTTACCTTTAGTTATTATACTTGTGAAAAGAGGGTGTATCAGTAAAGCAAGCCAGAGGGTAAAGACCTCATGTCCGGGTTCTGGTCTATGTCAGCCAGCTCTGTAATCCCTGCAGTTTTGATCTCAGTCTAACAGTGAACGAGCTCTCCAGATTGATGTGCTAGTCTGGGACTGTGTAGTTAGAAAAAAGTCACAGAGCAGGCAAAGTTGCTGGCATCCTGGCTTGCAAATGGAACCAAAAACTCTCTGTGGACTTCTGATCTTGTCCTTCACGTCTAGGGATGTTCTTTCCCGTTTGGGATTTTTGTGCACTGCTTTAAAAGTGCAGAAAAGTTTTTTCGATGCTCTAGATCTGATATTTTGTTTTCTTTCAGAGAAAGACTGCCAGTGCTTTAGCCATCAGGAACATTAATTTCTGTGTAAGAAAACCCTTGTGTCTGCAGTGCTGCTCACTAACTTATGTCTCTTGATACACAGAGGAGCACCCATTCCCAAGATGCTGGGACCCTGCCTTCTGAGAAGAGCTGTCTTCACAGTTCCTTTAGTTTTTGTTGTTGTACTACTCTTCATGGAACCTGTTAGAGCTGATCAAGAAGCAGGAACAGCCATACCAGCTGAAAGTATGTACCACCCTGCAGTCCTCCCACACAGCCCCTACAGTAGTTTTCCTGTTGCAGGACTTCACATCACTGAGTCTTGTCCAAATAATTCAAACTATTTTGGACATGTCTTGTGTACATTGTTTAAAAACCACACCTTGATAGCATACCAGTGTTGTTTTGCTCCTGCATCCAAGGTTCTCCACTCTGTTTTCTTTGCCTCCTGCCTGCTGCTGTCTTGCTTCTACCTGAAATCTGCCACTGTTCTGCACCTTTTCTTTTGTATAGCTCTTTCACTGTGTTAGCCATTTATATGCAAGGAATCACCTTGTTTGCTTTTCAGAGACATTACTGAGACTTGTTCTTTTTCAACTGACATTGGCTGCTCATTGTATTTCATTTTTAAGAATGTTTGCTTTATTAAAGTCATTATTTTTCATTGAAAAAATTCACAACGAAGACGCCAAGAAAGCATTTCTCAACACCTCATCCTGTGGCCTTCAACCAGCTAGTTCTCATTTGCTGATTTGTGTTGAGACTAATTTACATTATTATAAACATAATGACAGGTCCTTGCATCAAGTTGTTGATGTGAAAACTGCTGTTCTCTCCTTTTGTCTAGTGCAAACATAGTAACTCTAAAGTTGGGTGATGGTACAACAATGAGAGAGTAGGTCTTTAATGCTGCTCAGTGTTTTTTTCTATCTGTTTTTCATAGTGAGTTAAAGAAGTTGGCAGGCTTCTTTTCTCCAGCATGCAAAATTCCTGTTTGCTGGTTAGCACACAGATCATGAGCTGGAAGCTCACACTCCAGCTTATGAGAGGCATGTAGTAATCAGTCCAACATCAAGTGTTTGCAAAAGGGGCTGACAGATACTGCAGGATTTTCCAACATCAGTCTAGGTTTCATCCCTTCCTCCTTACCAGACCTCAGAGAGCAAACTAAACCTGCACTCAGAATTTCTCACTTGCACAGTGTTTCCAGCGAAGTTGTCAGTGAGGCTCAGGCACTGAGAGGCAAATAAGAACATATGCACAGCTTGATGATTCAAAGACGTTTCATCATGTCTATATTTGTTCTGTCTTGGTACTGCTATCTGTTGGGGCACAGCTCTGTGTTACATGATGATCCAGGCACAGCAAGCCTTGTGGCCTTCAGCCTGTGTGTCTGGATCTGGGAATATTCTCTTAAACACTGCAGTAAGTCCAGGTTGCAGCAGTTCTGCTTATCAGCAATGCCCACTAAATGACAGGGCTTTTGTTTAGACTAAGCCTTATCATAGTCAAAGTTAGAGGCTAAGTGGTCTGTCTTTGTGATATGGCAGTCAGTTTTATTCCATTAGTTCTCTATTTAGAACTCAAGTTTGTGTGATTAGGAGACAAGATTTTCCAAGGAACAGATTCATGCTTTCAGAAGTAATTTCTGAAAAATCTGAAGATAAGGTTGAAAATGTGCTTGAGGTTAGTGAGCAAAATTAAAGACTCAAGTTGTGAGTTTAGTGTTTTCATACTGTGAATTGTGACAAGGAAGAGTGAAACAGCAATAAAGGAGGAAGAAAAAATTTAATACAAATTTATTGAAGTAATTCTGTCACTGAGAGACTGGCTGGACCATTTAGATGGCCTGTTTATAATAACCTAGATTGTTCAAGGATACCTGCATGAGTACACACTCTATGGATTCTTTTCTGTAGCTCTTCCTGATATTCAAAATCACTGTTTAACTCTTCTAGTTAACTCTTCATGCTATACAGTCATGATTCTCTACTAAATGATCTACCAAATGCTCTCCTAGGCCGTCCCTGTGTTGATTGCCATGCATTTGAGTTCATGCAGAGAGCTCTGCAGGATTTAAAGAAGACAGCATATAATCTAGACACACGGGTAAGGAAACATTAAATGTCTTCTTTTTTACTTTTTATAATATAGAAGAAAATGCTGTGGATAGAAGTAGATAAGGTGGATTGATTTTGCAAAAATACTCGGTGAACTGTGCTGTCCTGTGTTCTGAGGTGAAGCTGGTTAATTACATTGCACCTCTCTATGCAATAATATGTGGAATTATTCTGCTGTGGGGTTCCTGGACACCAGGAAGTACAGGAAAGAGTGAACTGACCATCCTCAGCCCTGTATCCTTCTCTTGCCAAGTTACAGCCATTAGTGCTGCTCTTCTCATTCCAAATGCTTTGGAATTCCACATCTTTGTTTTCATGTTAGGGGGAGTAAGGTGAAAGTATCATTTATATTTATTACCCAAATGGAGAGAGGCAACTTGAACAAAAAGCCTACTAAAATAGAATACTCCCCTGCACATGCTTTTAACCCTGGGGAGATGCTAAAGGAGGAAACATCATCCATAGGTAGTTCTTACATTTCTCTGATTTCAAAATGATGAAAAATGCCACAAAGTAGAAGAGCATAGGGAATGAAACTTGTTTGGCTTGCAGTCAGTGTGCAGAATTTGCCAAGGTTGGTATCTCGCTTCTGGGAGGGAAGTGGAATCTTTCTCTTGGTGCTGCAACCCACAATCTGTGCGTGGCTGTGTCCCAGCTGCTGTCAGATGGAGGTGTCCCAGGAGAGTGGCTTTGTCCCCACCTCCTGTGTACCCTTGAGCTGAAGTGCTGTAGCTACACTCTTGCTCAGATTTTTCAACAGAAGGCACTCAAACTTTTATGTTTTTCTAATCTATGGTCAAGGTTGTTCACAGTTCAAACTGGCATCTTTGAAGAATGGTTTGAGGTAACTTCAAACAGGGTCCTTGACATTTAGATGAAATTGCCAGTGCAGGAATGAAGATGCCTTGGATTGTGACATACTACAAAAAAACAAACAAACATTCCAGCAGAACCAGATTGGTATGTAGCACATTTACAGCTAAACAAAATCTGTTCAATAATTACAGGTCAAATGTATTCTGGGCTTCATGAAGAAATCTTTGCTAATGAATACATCTTCTGTATACAGTCCAAACAAGATGTTCAGATTGTGCTGTAAAGTGGTTCTAGTACATCTTTTCCTTCTTTGACACACCTTTGAACTTTTCACCAGAATTTCTAGATATTGATTCAAAAATATCTCAACTCCTAAAATCTTCTCTGGGTGTCTGGCTATGGCAGTGACCTTTATGAAACCTACAGACTGCAGACCAAGAGAGAAACTTTATGAAACACAGACATCCAGAGCAGGAGTAGCAATAAGAACCCCAAAGGTAGCAACTCTATTTCAATACTTTTTAAAAAATAAAAATAAAAGAAGGTGAAAGAGAGAAAATGAAGATAGAAAAAAGGCAATTGATATGAATGTCCTGTTGACTTTCAAAGTTGTGGATTTGACAGCAAGCCTGAAAATATGGCTCCATGATATATTCTCACCAAAACAAACCTATAACTTCCTTATCACTTTAAAATCAAAATTGAGTCCATATTGAGATACTTCAGTTCCCCTGGCTAGGACAGGCCTATTCCAGTCATTAAGCTAAGAGTTCTGCCTACACCTTCAAAAGACATGGAAACATTTAATAGTTGAGGATTTTTTGGAACAGCCTTCTAGGGTATTTTAATTCTTACTTTTATTGTTCAGCTGTGGCCCAATTTGATGCAAACTGAGAATTTTAAGACTGTAGCTTTCAGCCACATATATATTTCACATTTGACTGGTTTAGTCTGTTTTGCTGCCTTGTGTGGCAAATATTTCTGTCCCTGAAAATACAATTCCCTTTGTTAATATTCCCACTGGATACAATCATTTCCTGAAAAACCCTCTCTTGTTTGCAGGCAAGATTGTTAGAAGATGACTAAGCAGCTTCTAACTGTGTTGGAGGGGTAGAGATTACCAGAAGAGAGGAATTTCTCATTTAATTCCTCCTGCACATCTCACCCTGCAGTTCTGTAAAGGGAAAACCATATAGTTTTATCACACAGCTGAAGAGCTTTCACACTTAATTTGTCCCTGTGCTGATCTACATGGTGTCTCACAAAGCAAACTGACTCTAGCATAGGTCCCACACCCTTTTATGAAGGCCATAGGTTGTATCTCCTTTTCCAAAACTGGATTTGTTTGTAACCTGAACTGATGTGAACATCCCTTACTAATTGTCAGGCTGGCTGGATTTTACTCATGCAGCAAGAGAAGGGTCACAGACCGCCTTTGAGAGTCTGGCTTCTACCCATACATATACCAGATCTCTTTACCTCTCTGTGTGCTGTTTTCCACCCTTTTGTTGCTGCTGACCCCTCGGAGCAGGCTGGGTTACTTGTTTTGGCAGTGATAACTACTCTGGGCAACATTTTCTGGGGATATCTG
Organism: Scytalopus superciliaris; assembly: GCA_013400415.1. Lineage (NCBI taxonomy): Eukaryota > Metazoa > Chordata > Aves > Passeriformes > Rhinocryptidae > Scytalopus > Scytalopus superciliaris. Next base: position 25,389 of record VXBX01005467.1, read on the forward strand.
TGATTCAGCACTCGGCCAAAGTACCGTATGTGGCAGGTGCAGCTCTGATCATGAACTGGGGAGAGGGGTCTTGTACTGCTGGGAGGGAGCTGCTGCCATCCCCACCATTCAGCCAGTTTGCAGCCAGCTCCCTACAGCATCTAAAAGCTGCGCAAGACAGAGCCCAACAGGGAGACAGCCGTAAAGCAAATCCTGGAAAACAAATCCGGTCCATGGGCTGCACAGTTCGCTGTAAGCCTGCACAATGGACACTTATTTTCAGAACTTCAGCTCATTTTTCAGAGTTAACCAGTGGACATTGCATTACAACTTTAAAGAGCTCAGGAACAGCAATTTTAGCTGTAACTTAACAGCTTTTTTGTAAGTTCAGAGTCTGGTCCGTTTGGCATTTTTTGGTGGGTTTGTTTTGGGTTTTTTTCTTGTTTGTTTTGTTTTGGTTGGTTGGTTGTTGTATTGGTTTAGTTCTGTTTTATTTTTTTAAAACATGCTTTAACCTACCAGGGAATAATACCAAATCTCTGTGCAACAGTTTTGTGATCACGCTTTCAAAATAGTCAGAAAAGCTGTATTTAGTGCCATTTGTTTTGTTATTTATTGCTCTCTAAATTGTCAATGGTTATTTGTAATGTTTTAAGCACAGTAAGTTAGATGTGTCCCTAAAAATAAAGGCTTGAAAGTGTTATTAAAGATAATGTAAGACGGTAAGCAGCCTTGGAGCTTATGATGTTGGCGTGCTGTCAACCTCCCTTATTCAAACCATTGCAAATGATGTCCAAGGGATGGTTAGAAGGTGGTGATTGAGTGTCTTTTCAATGATTAGCAAAGCCTGATCAGATCTTTGCAATTTTTCAGGGTAGCTTAAACAATCAAAAGTGATTCCTGATTTAATGTAGAACCACAGGGCTGTGCCTGGTGATTTATCATCTGGGGAAAAAGCCCTGAGCAGCAGATAGCTTTTCCTGCACTAAGAAGGCAAGTGGAAAGCAGGATGCTTCAGCCCAGCTCTGCTCTAAATGCCTTTAGCTGTTGTGGGTCAATGGATAACACAGGTTTTAAAATACAGCCTTTTATCACCTGGCAACTTCATCTCATACAAAAATCACAAGTCATGAAGATTAAGAATGGATTTGACTGGCATTTAGAGCTGGTGGTCTCCTTTTTTTGTGTGTAGCTGGTTACACCAGAAATTAATTTGGCGAGTGGACTTCCCACAGCTACTGTGTCCCAAGACAATAAGGAGGAAGTCCTCTCTTGGATCAGACTGGTTCTCAGATACAAATTCATCTCATTAACTGAAGTGAAGATATAATGCTGATGTCGAACATCTCTGTGCTCTGTCATGCATCTACTGAAGTTACAAGTGCTCCAGACAGCCAGAAAAGTCAAAGTATGTGTGTGCTAGAGAGGAAAGATTCCCAAATTTCCTTTATGCAACCCTGCTATTCCTTCCCTGGTCCTCAGCCCTTTCTCACACAGGCAGGCTGAGACAGGACCTGCCTTTCTCATCATACCCGGAAATTCCCAATCCACCCTCATTGCTCCAGAAACAGGGACCTGAGACAACAATGATCTCCTCATATTGATGAACCCCAGTTCAACTGGGAGACCTCTGCTTTCACCAGTTTGGGACCCCTTTCCTTAAAGAAGCCAGGAGTCTCACCACATGTTTGAACTGTGATGGCTGTAGACCAGCTCAGCACCTCTTGTCTGTTTTAGGCTCCAATAGCACATGAACAGTCACAACAGTGAGGCAGCAGAAGTTAAAGCAGAAGTAAATCTCTTCACTGAGAGGATGGTCAGTCACAGGGTCCCAAGGGAAGTGGTCATGGCACCAAGCCTGCCAGAGTTCAAGGAGTGTCTGGACGATGCTCTTAGTCATACACTTTAGTTTTTGGTACTCCTGTGAGGAGCAGGGAGTTAGACTTGATGGTCCTTATGGGTCCTTCCAACCTGAGATAGTCTATAATTAAACCATGCCTTTATTTCTTTGTATAACTTTCAATGGTGATTCCAGGCTGTAATATTCTAAATTTAATGTTTGAGCCTGTTTTAAGTAAAAGAAAATTTCTGACAGGTTTTGAGATTTTTTTTAAAGCCTCTAATGAATGTCCAAACTTACAGTTCAGTTTGTGCTGTTAAAGTAAGATTGTAAGAAAGAAAAATAACTTTAAACAGAACTAACAGCACCCACACACATACTGAATGGACTAATGTGAAAAACATGAAAATGTGTACTGCACTGAATTTCTTCATGTCACAGAATTATTGTCTTGTTGGTATGCCAATTAATCCCACAAGAGCTAAATTATTCTGCAGAGCAGTAAACAATAACTCTTGATTTTTACCTCAAGCCTCATCTCATATAACCAGTTTCAACCTTTAGAACAAAAGTAAAATGGACTTTCCTTTGGGAGCTAATTAGTTTACAGTGTTGACACTTGTTTTTTGATGTTGCTTTTGTTCCCCCCTCTTATAGACAGAAACTCTGCTTCTTCAGGTGGAAAAGAGAAATCTGTGCGACTGTGTAGCTGCCAATCTTCTGAACTGAATCCTGGAGGCCAGCTAAGGAGAGTCATCTGCTCAGCAGTTTTTAAAATGCAGCTGTATAAAATACAGCTTTATGGAATTCATGTTGCAAGCATGTATGCCCCAATGTCCTGGTGGAACTGGGGGCCCGTGTCTTATGTATTTGTCTGTTCTGTATTTTTTTAAAAAGTGTACCCTCTTTTCACACCTGCTGGATTGCCAGTAATGACTCAATTCAATAAATCTGTTACTTAATATTAGAGTGGGGGGAAATGTACCTGATTTGATTTTTAAACCAGAGTTTGCCAAGTGTAACCCACAGGATAAATTTGGCCAACAGTGCTTTAGAGACACTTGCAGCTGTGTTTTGTCTCCAGTATGAACATATCTCTGTGGCAACTTACCTAGTTATATTGAGACAGGATGCTGTGGTCTCTGTAGGATTTGCCTGCGTATTAAAGATGATGGAAGTCTTTTCTGTTTGTTGTCTGCACTGTGACCACCTTCAGGCATGTTGTAGTTCTGTCAGCTATAATGAGGTGTGTGTCTTGAGGATTTACATGTGTGCTGTGCTTGGACCAAACCAATTTATATCTCAGTGCTAGAGTTTTCTGTTGTCCTGCATAAGAGTATCGTTTTCTTCAATTAAAGCCTTTAGTTTCTTCCCCTCCTTCCCTGGACACTATGTTCTTAACCTAGTGTATCTCTAAATAGCTTTGTCTTAGCAGGTCAAATGGATAGAGCATGAGAAGGAGGATAAGGGTATGACTAGGCAGCCTTGCCAGTTCCAACTATACCAAATGCTGCCACCAGAAACTGCTCAGCATTACACTAAAGCAAAGCTCCATGCAGTGCCAAGAAGTTCCTTTCCGAGAGTGTGCCTTATTGCACTTGAAGTGAAACACAGTGATTAGGTCACACATATTTGGCCCATTCTGTGATGTACTAAACTCTGAATGTTTTGTTTTTTCCTTGCAGTTGCCTTTGAAAACTGTTCTTTTTGTTTTGGCATGAAGAAAGACCCTGTGTACCTGAAAGCTGAGATCGTTTTTATCCTCAGCTCTACCCGTTTGTTGTAAGATATTGTGTCTACTCACAAGCCTGAATTAGGCTGTAGATGCTTGGATTTTGTCTGATGTGATTTATAACTGTCTCAAACCATTGCAACATTGAGCCTGTGGGGTGCTAACTTGGCTTGGGAAGTGGATGGGACATCTGAAGGCAAAAATCTCCTCAGCTGAATTTGAAAGAAAGTGCCTTTGTTTGGCCTTCCTTCTCTAACTAAACGAGTGTGACTTTGCTGGAAGTGGATGAGAGAGGAAACACAAGCACTGCAGCTGTAGGCATGGTAACAAACAGCTGGGGGAGCAGGGGATCACTACAGAGAGCCAGAGCAGCTTCCCAAACCTGTACAGGGCTTAGAAAGCCAACTCCTGCACACTGAGAAGTGCATCATGCCCTTTTTTCTGGAAGCAGGACACAGGCCAACACAGAAGCTCAGAGTGAGCTGGAGAGGGGATTCTGAAGGTGTTTTCCCAAATTGCCTCAAGGAGCACCTGTGCTGTGAGTTCTTCACTAAGTCCATTCACACAGCCTGGGAGCACTGGCACTGCTCATATTGGGCTGCTTGGCAAAACCAGAGTCATTGCAAGCTTCACCTGCAGCTCCCCTCCCGAAGAGTGGGAAGGGGCAGGAGTCCTTACTCATGCATGGCAGAGCACGCTCAGGACTTCTGGAGCAAAGCCTCCTTTGGAGAGCTTCAGCTGATCCTGGCTGCAGCAGAATCGCTGCTCAGAGCTTCTTGGCTTGTGTTGCACTTGGCTCGTCCCCATCTTGTTATAGCTTGGCTTTGTTCCCCTGCTTTGCTCTGGACCTGTCTTGTCTCTTCTCTCCAGTGCAACCTCCAGTCTGGCATTGCCCTCCCTCTGATTCCAGGGATTTCTCAGTGCATCCCTCACTGCCCATCCTCCTGAATCTGCAGCCACTGCAGGTGTGAGTGATGGGGCTGATTCCCCTCAGCTCAGCAGCCCCTCTGGGCCCAGCTGGTACCACTGACAGAGCAATCAGTGGCACTCCAATTTACCATGGAGTGAATGAACACGGCTGAGCATACACTGTCATCTCATTCCCAGGGAAGGGAAATTCCCCTGTCCAGGGAATACATTTCGGGGAAGGGCCTCTGTCAGGTGGCCATCACACCTTTAGGTGTTATCAACTTATTAAATAAAAATCACAATGTAAAATATGCTGGTTTGTTGCTCCAGTTTCAAAAACTATCTTTACTTATATGCATAGGTTTGCAGTTTAATATTCCAACTCTGCTTGCTGTTCCAACTGTGACTTTGTAGAGAGGGGGATTGAATGGTATTTTCTACACCTTGAACTGCCTGAAATTTAAGAAGTGCCTTAAAACATAGGAAAAAAAGTTTCAGACATAGATGTCATAAGAAAGAAAATGTGAATATCTGCAGATACTCTGTTTTTTACATTGATCTTTCTACACTTTTCTTTCCTGATAGTCAGGGCTGTCATCATTTTATTCCTGGTCTGAACTTTCTGAAAATCTGCTAACATATCAGCTTGTCTTCATTACCCTTGAGCACCTTTTGCTGTTTAAATCAAAGTAAGTGATATTGCACTTTTCTGGTCATTTAAGTGACAAAACTGTAGTTTGTCCTCTTTGTCAAGAGAGTCTGAAAATGGAACAGGACTGGCAACCCTCCCATTATTCTTCATGGAGCTTCACTCTTCTCTGAGAGTCCAAATCAGCTGGAAAGACTGCTGACTGCTGGTGATGCAAGTTAGACCATTCCATAGAGTAAGTGGAATGCAGATTTCAAGGGAGAACATGTTCAGTTTCTTGGTTTTGGGTGGGGAGGTATCTGAATATTCTCTGTGTGTACATTAATAGCTGCACTTAACACTTAATGTTCAGCCTCAGCCCTGAGCTATATCTAATTGTTAGATGTTTTTATTCATAAACTCCATAAAGTATTTGGCTACAGAAAAGCCAGTATATAAATTGAATCACATCACTGGGGTTTTTTTGCAGTTAGGAACATGTGTAAATTGTTAGAGAAAGAGACAAAACACAGTTTCTATTTAGCTTTAAGTGCCAAGAGCATTTATAGCATGACATTTTGATGTGTATAGGGATATTTATACAAGGAACTTTTATAAAATACAGTCTCTTTATATGAGAATTGCGTCTAGTCCAAATTAATGGAAAGATCTGCTAAGAGGAAGCACATTTTGATGTCAAGTCTGGACTACCTTTTGAACGAACCAATGTTCATTTAGGCACGCAATAGTGGCAGAATCTATCATTTCGTGTGGCTTCTGCACTGAGCCTGGTCAAACTTAGCATCTTCCTTTGCAGAAATCCCAACAGACTTTAAAGTTCCCAGCAATGCCAGGTTTAGTGAGGTTATATCTGTTCTGCTTTTGTCTGCAACATAAAAAGATGACCATGTTTTCACTCTGAAGCTTTTCAGTTTAATATAGGTCTGGGGAGAGACACAAACTTTGGGACCAAAAGCAAAGTTACCAGAATTTGTGACTGGTTATAGTCAGGGCTTTCATGGAGGCCATCTGCAAGTGCTACAAGTTGACTTGCAAAGTTCTGGGCATTGTGGGTTATTTTTCTTTCCCAGTTAAAGAGCAGAACTCCATCCATGCAGTAAATTTGATACACATGGTTGCTTGCCTAAGCAGCTCTTACATTCATCCTGTACTATATATACACTGTAATACAGCATCCAGCTTGTGAACCATATCTGGTTTCAGCCAACAGCACTGAATGTAACTAATGCACAATTTGCTGTTGTATTGAAGCCGGAACTGAACAATGTTTAAATGCCTTTTGACAGCTGGTACATTGCACATTGAAAGTATGATTTGTTTGATATAAAATGTAAAATCAAATTTAATTTTCACCCATGGAAGCTTGAACCCTTAGAACCCTAGAAGTCAATAGCTTTTCTAAAATAGAACGTGTTCTCGCCACCTGCCCTTTCTGTATGGACAGACAGGCTGTGCAGAGAACTCCCTGTGCTTTTTGTTACTCTGGTTTTGATAGCTACAGAATAATGTATCCAAATCCCAGCACTTAAAATAACAACCAACAGGTTCATGGAATCATAGAATCATACAATCTACTCAATTGCAAGGCACCCACCAGGATGAAGTCCAAATCCTGACCCCGCACAGAACACCCCAAGAATCACACCATTGTCCAGACCCTTCACCATCCTCGTGGCCCTCCCTTGGATGCTCTCTAATGGCTTAATGTCTTTTTTATATTGTAGTGCCCAAAACTGCCCCAGGGACTCAAGGTGAGGCCACCCCAGTGCAGAGCAGAGCAGGACAATCCCCTCCTTTGCCCAGCTGGCGATGCTTTGCCTGATGCCCCCAAGGCTCTCCTGGCTGCCAGGGCACTGCTGACTCATGTTCAACTAGCCATCAAAACAGAATTCAGAAAGGATTTTTACATACAATTCACTAGCAAGTAAATAACACCATGCTTATATCTTCCTAGATACAGATAAGATTGACAGTAGCAAGGAAAATAGCTCAGGCTTCATCCTCAGTGGCATTCAGTCAAAGTACACAAACAGCACACAACCCTTGCCAGTGCTGTAAATTGAGCCCATGTCCAGTACAGTTGCCCATGTCCAGATGAGTTGCTGGATATCCAGCAGCCCAGTGCAAACCTTATATATTAACTAGGAAAACTGATATTTTGCCAGTGGTTCTTACTTTTTCTTGGAACCAAAACCCTGAACTGACCTTCATTTCACAATAGCTTGACAGCAGACCCTCCTATCTAACTGAAAGCATTCTCAAATGTGTTTAAAGATTCTTGTCACTCTTGGCTTCAGTTGGTTTTTGGAGAACTGATCAAGCCTAGGTGCTTTCCCGTAGCTTACACTGTGGTGAAAGAGGCCTCTTGGAGTTGACTAGTTCTTACATCAAAGGATCTTGGTACTAAGTTTCTATCATACTCTGTGTGCAGCCACATCCCTGTTTTGCAGTGTCATGTGGACTTTGCTGGGAGAGCTGCCGTGTCTTGAAGCCTTGCAATCTGATCAAGGTTCTGCTTGTGGTTGGACTCTGGAAGGGTTTTCCAGGAAGCTCTAAGATAGGGAACTTGTCAAACAATGGTTCCAAAACCAAATTGGTCATTTCACGAGGGAGACTTTTTCCCTCCACCAAACGTCTGACGGTGTTTAAAGAAGATACTGAGCCATGAAGCAAACATGAATCATTATCTCATGACATGAAGGACAAGGTAAGTATAGGGTGATTTAGTTTTCAGTCCTTCTCAAGGCCTGAGATGGCTGTCAGAAAAAAAGACAATACAATTTATTCTGTTTATGGGCTAGAACATCTGACAGTGCACCAGCCTCTCACCTCAGTTCATCAACAGGACTGTGATATACTTCTTTAAAGGAGGATTATGGGCCCTGGCAGCTGCCCTGCAGCCAAATGTCTCTGAATTCCTTTATCAATGACCCATTCCAAAGTAGGGATGTTCTCTAGCTATCATACTTGCTTAGACCAGAAGAACATTACCTCTGTCCTGATGAACTGAGGAAGGAGAAATAATTAGTCTGGATTAGATGCTGCACAAGGGCAGTGCATTTCTCCCAGGGGTGTCTGTATTCATGCTGGAATTACAATACAGAGAGCTGGGAACTGACTGCCTTGGGAGCAAAATTATTCTGAATTATAGAATCAGGAAAAACAGGAAGAGAAAAGTATCCATAAGAAACCAGCCATTCCATCCCTTGTGTTTGTGCAGGGCCAACTATTCCAATGCCATTCCCAAATGATGTCTAATTTATACCTGCAGGCTTAAATATTCCCCTGTCTTTCACAAGCAATCTGTCCCAGTACCATCTTCATTATTAGTAAGTTTTCCAGGGGCTATGGTGGTGGATATTTCTGCTGCTCTTGGTGTCTGATAGTTCCTAGTATTTCAGTGACCAAACCAGATGTAGCACTGCAGCTCAAACCTTCTGTTGAAGGCAGCCTGAGCTCCTGAACCTTTTTTTTGCATAACCCAGTATAACTGCATTTTTTGGCTATGGCAGAATATTGTAAGTTGATTTCAGCTCATGACTCCCTAGCCTCAACACAGAAGTGCCACTTAACTTCCTGTTCCCCATTCTAAATATGAGCTGTCGATTATTCCTGATGAAGTGTAGCTCCTTGTTCTCATTTTTATAAAATTTTATTCTGTTTTTAGACCTTTTTTCCAACTTGTCTGTCTGATTTAGAATTCTAGTCCTCTCCCCCACACTGATGTTACATCTTAAATAACCACTTTGATTATTATAATGAAATCCTAAATAAGTCTTAAACTAAGTGAGTCCTTGCAGACCTGATGTGATACATCTTTCTGAGGTGACAGTGATCCATTGCTAACTCTCAGCAGTGACCCAGATGGTTTTCTTGGCCTCGGAGCAGTTTCCTTTGTTTGCTTCTGACAATGCTGCGTGATACAGCAATAGAGATCTCCCTGAAATTGATTAAATTTAGCTTGCCCTATCTGCAAGGCCTGTTACCCTGTCACAGAAAGATACCAAACTAGTTTGACTTGATTATTGACAAACACATCTTGTTTGCAATTCCAGTTCTTGTTTTCCAAATACTTACAAACTGTTGGTGGGGTTATTGCTTCTAAAACATTCTCAGGGATGGACAGTAAATTGGTTTGTGTGCCATTTTCCAGTTTCTCTTCCTCCTTTTAAACAGTCACTGTCCTTACCTTTTCCATGGCTAGTATAACTCACATCTTCCCTGAGCTCTCAGCAATATTTGCTGCTGGTGGTTATTTAATCTTCTTCTTTAAATGTCCTGAGGTAGGTCTAGTGGTAACCCTGAGTAAAAAGAGAGGTTCAGGCAGATCAAAACCCAGAAAATGGACCTGTCACAAATGTATAAACATCTGTAACTGAAGTAAATTTCTGCTAAATGTTCTTCCCTAAAACACGTTCACTGGTGTTGGCTGTGTTAGCCTCCTGCTCACCAGCTCACCTTATTTTGGCTGGCAGATAAAATAGATGCTTAACCCTGTGTCACTTTCTAGGAATCTACTTGATTAATTTCCTCCTCCTGCTGAAAAAAGAACAAACTCCTTCCTTGGGTTTTGTCTTCCTTATTTTACTCCCCCAGTGGTTTTTTGGGATTATACCTGCATTCTCTCACCACTCATTTATACAAATAATAGCAACTGGACACAGATTTTTGTGTCCCTGTGCTTTCTTCTTCTGTTTGAGCCTAACAAAGGGTTTATGGCCATCTTAGCAGGCAATGATTTAGCACTTCAGATTAGACTGAGATTAACCATCTTATTTGCCATGTGTACCCATGACTATAATAGAGTTAGTTCTAAAATCAGAACCTTTGCCAGCATCTTGCTTTTGTGCACAGATATTCAACTCAGGCCTTTATTGTTTTAACTAGATAATTTGCACATGATATATGTGTTTTCTTCCTCCACATGTAACTTGCAATACCTGTAACACTTAAGCATCAGTAAGAGATTTTCCAAGGAAGCTACCAGATGTCTATTGTCACTAATCATCTTCCCTTTAACTATCTGATGTTTCTAATTATTTTGGAGGAAGTTCTCTTTTTTGTTAGTAAACAATTATTAGGTATGTATTCTCTGTAGAAAAAGAAAATTAAGTATAAATATTTCTGACAGCCCTCTGGGATTCACTATGATATTCTTCAGACACTAAGTGGACTTCTATGAATTTTCTGGAATTTTTAGTATTGGTATCCCTTAGTCATAGTGGTTGGCAGTAGTGAATGTAACAGCAAAGCAAGTCATTCAAGTGCTTTCACGCTTCTACCTTCTTCGGCTTTGCTGGAGGTGAGAGAATAACACAGATTTCTGGAACTTTTCCATGCAGACTGGCTCCTGTTCCCTGTGAATTGAGAACCACACCTTGGACCACACAGTTCTGTTAAGCAGGAGGAGTTGGGAATTTTTTCCGTGTTTCTTAAAGACCATGGCATGTGACACTAAAACTGGACAGACTTTGTAAGTGCAATGTCTGACTGTTTCGTGTTCGTGCTGAGCAATTAAATAAAAAGAACATTATTTTAATCTTAATAGTGTATGTGACACCAAAATAACACCTTGCATCTCATTAGGTGGTGAATACAGTGTGTCCTCCTGCAGATCCCCCCACTGTCACAGGTGGGAGCGGGTTCAGTGGTGCTGTACGGTCTGGATGGCAGCAGTCCAACCCAGCAAGGACTCCTTCTGTGGTGCTATTACAGGATTAAGTCTGGATAGTGGAGTGTTGAGCAATCAGAAACCAAAACAAACACAGTTTTCTCAGGGAGAAGCTCTGCTGGATGCATGCACAACTATGCAAAACTTTGCTGTGAGATATGGACCCTAATGATAAGATATTACCAGACCACTGTAGTCTTGTCATCTTGGGAATGATTTATTTCAGGACCTTCATCTTTATCCTAAATTTTTCCAAGTTCTCCCCTCTGATCGCCTCTTACACTTTCTGACACCTCTACTCGCTTCTGTGGTTGCCCTTCTCCCCTGAAATGTCCAGTTCCTTTCCTTACCTAACTGTGGGTTCTGCTTATTCTACCTACCTACTGAAAAGATCAAGCAATTATAATGATTATAGAAAATATTTACAAAATAGTTACAATTTTAGAAAAATACTATATTGATACCTTGAAAAAAATACTAGAACAAACAGTGCTTTCTACCCTATCAAAGGTTATTGCACTTGTAGGCAATTCCTTTAAGACCTTTTCTTGAAGCTCATGTGTGAAAAGTAGGTTGTAGCCATGGGACCATAATGAGAGTATGGGCAAGAAACACATTTGCCAGGGTGAATAGAAGTGTAAGGTTTGGATTTTGTGCCAGAATTTCCATTTGGTGTTATTAAAACTGCAAATCAGGGATAGACTGTGTGACCAGCCCTAGACAGGTGTAGAGTCAAACTGTAAAATGTTGTTTGTTTATATCCTGGCTCTTACAGAACTGCACCTTTAATGGGCACCTGAGGCCTGTGAAGGGACAAAGAACGTAAAACTGGGCCATCTCACACAACCTGACTTCAGGCATCCAGCTTCAGAGCTTGGATCGGGACTCTCAGCTTTTCGTAAAGCCAGTGGTGCCCTTTTGGTGCACATGTGTGCCCTGACTCACCTTGTGAATTCCCCATTGACTTAGACCTCCGTTTGGAACTTCCACACAAGGGAATTTGAGTTTCAGTTGCACTGTGGGCTAAAAATTTGGCAGTGTGTCACTCTTGTAGGAACTGCTTCCACAACTCTGGGCTGCCCCCTGCAAAGTCCTCTCTTGCATGCACAAGGCAATTCTACTTTGCCAAGAAGTCGTTTAAGATGACTCTTAAACTAACCTGGTCCAAAAGCTCAAGCACTGAAGGGAGGGCTGTAAGAGGTAATGCTGAAGAAGCCACGGGAACAAGTGAAAGGGGAGCAGAGTACATTTGTGCTGGCAGTCACTGGGGCTGAAGAAAGGCAGGGATAACCTGTGTCTCAGTCTGGGGAGATTGATACCTCCACAGCCTGGCAGGTTGGTTATTCTGTACAGACCAGGAAGGCTGGGCCCTGCTCCCTGGTGAGAGGAGATGGAGTGTCCTCCTATGAGAGGATGACAGCCATGAATTGAGCAGATATGTTGCAAGATGAGACCACGCTTTGGGGCAAGCAGGTAGGTATTAGAGCATGTCTTTCTCTTTTCTGGAAGGTATCACCTCCTCTTTTTGAACACCTGGTTTCAGCCAGGTACTTACACAGATCCCCTGTCCAGGAAGGCTCATGCTTAAGTTTTGTTAGGACACAGCCTATTAGCAGAATCTGAGATTCAGGGTTGAGTTTGAAGCAAGGTTTCCTAAGTTTTTGCAGTGCATGGGTTTTGGCTGGGCTGTTACCATGGTTACCTAGTGGGATGCTGTGCAGGATCCATATTCATGGTCAGTCCATGTGCCAAGGGTGCTGTTGTCCACAAGGCTTTATTTCAGTGTAGTTAAAGCCCACAGTGGATTCTTCCCCACAGCGCAGGGCACCATCAGCAGGCCCGGCAACTTCATTTTTCCAAGCAAACTTCTGAGTTTGAAAACCTTCATTTGAAACCTCCCAGAATGAACTCTCACTTTAAGTGAGTTACAGCTAAAGCAAGGGATGGGAGCTGCATGTGTCAGCACAGTCCCTTCAGGAATAAAAGCAGCAAACACAAAAATTGCCCAAGACCCTCTTTATGTGAGTGGCAGCAGCCAGTTTTTGCTGAGGAGAGGGCATGGCCTTCGAGGAGCAGAGGCAGAGGAGGAGTACAGCAGTGACCATCCATCACACTGTGGTCCCTTTAAATCTTCTTCTCCACTTGGCAGCTCCAATTTTTCAGTGTTGCTATAGCAAATCTCCATGGCAATGACCCTAATCAGAGAAGGGGGGATGCTGAGGGGACGCATGCTCAGAGTGGCTGCTGGAGCCTCTCCTGCCTGCTACAGCTGCTCCAAGGGTCTGGCACACGGGTGAAGGGAAAGATCAGGTACTGGGCGAACTGGTCCGTGGGGTGCATCGTGAGCAGCGTCACTGCAGCGCTGTGTGTGGGTTTGCGTGCGCGTGGGGTCCGTGCCTGTCAAGTCTCATCCGCCGCTTTGTGAGGAGCGTGCGGGGAGCAAACTGCTGATTTCCACTGTTTCTCCTTGTTCCAGGCAGGGAAGACAGCTTGAATTATTGATGAGAGCAATGGCGTTGCCGTCTGCATGGAGCGCGATGCGTGTGGCCGTCCTGTCCCTCTCGGTGGTCGGCCTGCTAAGCGTGAGGCTTGTGGGGGCCGGCCAGGACTCCGGGAGCGTCATTCCTGCAGAAAGTAGGTACCTGCTGTGCACACTCCTGCCCTCCTGCTGCACCCCATCCTGCTTTCCTTCCTCCACTTCACCCTCAGCAGCGACACGGACATTGAGCTCCAGGGGAACTTTGTGCCTCCTCATTAACGAGGGAGTAAGGATGAGTTTGTGCCATGTCAGCAAAGCACATGAAAACAGTGTTTTATAGGAACAGCAAGCAAGCAAAGGATTAGTAGCAGTATAGGAAAAAATACCAACTGCATACTATACTATAAGTTTCATTGGAAATTGTGTTAGATCTCTTTGCTTGTAGTTCTTTTAGATCTGCTTCTTTGAGGGTTCCATTTCCAGATTTTCCATATGATATAGGACATCCTTGCTAGTCTGGATATTGTTAGAAGAAAAATTGTGTTTATTTCTGCTAGGGCATTGCATTTGACTATTTTAGTGTTTGGTTGGAACAATAGGTCAACTTTCTTGTAACTCCTACAGATTGACACAGGGAACATTTACCCCAACAGTGCCTTTGTAAAACATATGTAGATTTCTGAATCCTACAAACCTAAAAAGTAAATAAATATGACAGACTGGCTTGAGCACACCATGGAGCTGGGAGCTCTTGAATTTGGATGATATTAACTTCCTCTGTAACTTTGAGTCTCTAATTAAACTTTGTCAGCTCCAAAATGAGACAATAGTTCAAAGTTATAAGGGGTTGGAGTCAATGTTCTCAGGGTGTTTTGCTGACAGCAAGTGGGAAGTAGACACTCATTAGAAACTTAAAATATCCTTTGGGAAAAAAAGCAAAGGAAGATAATTGCATACAAACTAATCTCTTGTTCTTAGTCATGCTTACATTGTATCACAGCTACATGACTTCCAAATATTTAATACAAGACCTGATTTAGTCACTGCATTTTATTCTCCATTAATTCCATTACTAGTTTTCAGATACACCTGTGTATTTGTAATCCACAGTACTTGTATATTGAATTCTCTTCTTTTTCCACTTTCTTCTTTTTTTTTTGTATTAGTGGCCGTTTTTGGTCTGTTCTAAACCAGACCTCATCTTTATTTTGTGTGCCTGTTTTCTAGGCATTCATTAATTTTTACAAGTTCAGTGATGAGTAGTATGTCCTCAAAGGGACAATTGTTCTGGAAAAAATAACTTGTATGTACCCTTTGTGTGTTTGTGTTAGGACAGGCTAGTCAATGCAATTATGAAAAAGTGTATAGTAGTTCCTTGTTCTGCTTGCGTAGTAAGAAGTCCCATTTTATGTGTTGAACAGAACTCTTGGTCAGAGTTTCTGACCCAAGTCTCATAGAATCATAGAATTATAGAATGGTTTGGGTGGGTGGGGACCTTTAAAGGCCATCTAGTCCTAGCCTTCTGCTATGGGCAGGAACACTTGCAACCAGATCCTGTTCAACCTGACCTGGAATGTTTCCTGGAATGAGGCATCTACCACCTCTCTGGGCAACCTGTGCAAGCGCCTCACCACTCTCATAGTAAGAAACTTCTTCCTCACAACTAATTTAAGTTGACCCTGCTTTAGATTAGAACCATTACCCATTATCCTATCTCAAGAGGCCCCGCGAAAAGTCTGTCCACATCTTTCTTATAGGATGAAGGGGTTGTCTTTTTACCACCCTCTAGGCAGGCTATGGAGTTCCTTGAACAGCCCCTGAGGAAGAGTCCTTGTCTTGTCTTGCCTTACACCTGCGTGTGAGAGTGAGGAATGAAGGGCAGAGTGTCTATGTGGCCAGTGTTTATGTTTCTGCAGAGACAGCCTGCCCTGTCCTGAGTAATATAGGCTGTTAGCATTGCTATGAAAACATAACAGTTTTTATGTTTGAGGCCAGGCCAGGAGGAAGACTCTCAACTGATCATGAATTGCAAATTGTTTTGGGCTGCTGCAGGGACAGGGTTTTAAAGCAACAAGGAGTTCCTGATGCTTCTGATCAGACACTTGTTGAGAGGGTCCTGCATAGCTGCTAAGTGCTCCAGGTACTTTCCTTTGCCTGTCAGGGCTCTTCCTGATAGTTAACCTGTGGAACTCTCCGCTTAGGACACTGTGGATACCAAAAGCTTGCATGAGATTGCAGAATTGATTGGTTAAATTCAAGGGAAAAAAAAAATCTTAGGGTTGTTAGATTCAGCTACAGTTCTTGTTCAGGAGCTGCCCTAGCATATTCCTGAAATCGGGAATTTGGGAACACATCCATCCAGGCTTGCCCTGTTCATATGCTCTTTCATGGGCACCCATTTCTGGCCATGAAGGTCACATGTAACCAGTGCCCATGGATTTCATAGGCACATGACTGTACCAGTAACCTGCTAGGATGGACCCTGCCACACTGGTGTCCATGACAGGAGGCCAATTATCTGTGTGGAAGACAGAGCTTACTCAGAGATGAGCTGTCCCATGCCAGCTGCTCTCAAAGCTTGGGAATGCTCCCTTTAATGTACTGCAAGGGATGTAGACTGGGGGAGACTGGACACCAGGCCAGGCAGACCTTTCTTGTGATCTAACATGGACATTTCTGGATCTTTTGCTGCTTGATGTCAGCTCCACTGGCTACTTCTCATGAAGAGTGGATCCTCCTGAGCACTGACCCACTCAGGGGGCACTGGCTCTGTTGCATGTGCACACACCTTCCCTATTGCTGGCATTTAAATCTCTGCTGTCAGCCCAGGTAAACTGGTGTCTGTGGGATCCTGAAAAACCCAGGTGGGGAAAGGGGGCTCTAGTACATGTTCTTGACAGGGATTTATGGTGTACATGGACCATACTAAGTGTCCTTCTGCAGGGCAGAGCAGTGAGGTGCCTAATGCTTTTTCTGTTCCCAGGTGTGTGACACTGGACTAAGAACCTTTAGCAGGAATAATCCTGCATGGACCACACAGTCTCTCTCCCACTTGGTGGGAGGAATGTATCCCTCCTGCAGCATCACGAGCAGGAGAGGGACAGCAGTGCTCCAGAGCAAATGTGGGAGGTGCAGGAGTCACAGGAGAGAAGCATGGTAGTGAGTCAGAATTCTTAGCATTGCAGAGCAGTCCTGTCCTGTGTGTGGCACCGAGATCTTGCTCAGGGTGCCATCCCCTGCTCTCTGCTTGGCATACTTTCTGCCAACCACAGAGCCCAGCACAGCTTTTTATGAATAATTCTAATTAGCAGTGTTTAATTGTGTCCTTACTTTATACATAGCACTTTGCATATGCAGAAGACTGTCCAAGTATGAAGTGGTGTTACTAATATTTGCAGATTATTTTCTTTAAAGTTCAGTCCAATCCTCTAAAAAAAAAAAAAAAAGTAATTTCTCCAACCTCCATTTGCATTCATAGCCCAGATCACCCACTGTGAAAGCTAAAATACATAATTTGAAGACCAGAAGCTGGTCAGTCTGTTTCCATTAGCCAAGGTGCATGAAATACAAAGAGTAAATGCCATGTGCATGTGAGGGAAAATAAATTAGATTTACACAGTGCTTCCAGTTCCAGCTTTTCACCAAGAAGAAGCCAAGAAAACATATTTTAAGCTCCCCTCCCCCTCTTCTCCCCAGAGACACAAAGACACATACAGTCTTTGTGCTGACAGGACCCATTTAAAGAATTATAGCTGACTCTTGATAATTCTCATTATGTTAATCCACAAACCTGTTAAGTCTCCCTATGAATGATAGTCTATTCCCAGCTGTCAGCAAGGAATTAATAGCACTTTGCTGTACTTCGCTGTGATGTGACTTGAGGTTTGGTTTCACAATTACTTTAATCTGATGTAAGCCTGTGCTGCCTCTGCCCTTCTCCTCATAACCTGCCTGCCTCTCCTTGCACTATTTCTTGTCTTGGCCCCAGAACTTGGACATTCAGGATCTGATCTGGAGAAAAAAAATCAGCAATCCAGCTGACTGAGGAGCTGCATTATCACACCTGCTGTGAGCAAGTGGAACTGTGGGAGCACATAGCCAAAGACAGAAAGCAGAGTGGGATTGCTCCTGTTGGCAACAGCACATACTTAGATTTGTTTGCAAAAACAGATGCTTAGACATGTTTACCTTGGGGAAATGTCCATGGGTGCCTTGCTGAAAATATTGTGGGCATGAAGAGATGTCAAGTTCTAGCTAGACAGATCATCTTAGCAGCCCAGCTCTTCAGTCTGGAAAGCAGACTGAGGTAGGGAGCAATGGAGAGCAACAAAGTCGTAAGTGCAACAAAGTTGGTGAGTATTCAATAACTGTCTCTTCCACTGCAAATATTGAAGGCAGGAAATGAAATCAGCAGATGTCAACTTCAGAGCAGACAGGAATGGTATTTTGTTCACTGAGTAGCTGAGCTGTGGAACTGGTTGCCACAGGATGCTGCAGGTAACAAAAGTTTACGTGGATTCAGGAAGCAACAGTGCAAATTTATGTGAGAAAAATTCATGGAGGGCTTCTCAGATGTAGAAACACTGGCCAGACACAGGATATCCTCCAACTTCTTGGTAGGCTAGAAGAACATTGCTAGACACTTCTTGTTCTATCTTCCATAAGTATCTGCTATTGGCTACTGAGAGCATCTGGCTCACAGAAGAGTATAAAAGCTGAGAGTCAGTTAGAGTCAGGACTTTTAGAGTCAGGACTTGGCAGCTCTGCTAGTGAAAGTCTGACCCTAGCTGTAGGATTTCCAGGTACTGGGATATGGACCATATTTGATTTAAGTTGCTCTGTGCTAGTGCAAGCTGCTTGATGGAGAGATCAGCACTGTCCTAGTTCAGTCCCCAAGTGCTGAACAGATGGTGCTCCACAGGGCTCACCAGTGGAAGAGTTCATGGCCACCCAGCTTCCCAGCTGTGTTTGTCACTCCCAGGTACAGCTGTCCTCTCCTCTGCCAGTGGTGCTTCTTCTATGGACTTCATGGAATTCATGGCTCTCCTCAAAAATGCTTTCTCTGCACTACAGAAGCAGGAGACATTAATTTATGACCCAAAGTTTGTTTTTTCTCTGCCAGGTTCTGATTTTGAGAACACTTTAGTGACAAGCACTTCAAGGTGTGCAGCACCTCCCCAGGATGGAGCCAGGGTGTTTCTGACCAAGGTGTTTCTGAGAATACCACAGCAAGGGGAGGGAGCAGGTCATGACATCGAGTGAATGACGGATTTGCTGACAGCAGTCTGAGGATGCAGATCCTTTCTAAGGGCTCTGCTCCGTGAACTGAAGTGAAAACAATTAAATTACTGAAATACTGAAAACAGGAGGGGGTTGAGTGTCTTTAAAATGTGCTCAAAACCATCTTATCACTACTCCTCTCAAGCTTGAAGAGAGTCTTTCTAAGTGATGCTGTTCTTAGAGGCGGGCACTTTGCATCTCCACACACCCCTGGAATTAAATCCCTAGCTTGATTCTGAAGTCTTGATGTCAGCTGCATGGAGGGGAGATGGAATGGAGGAGGATGGATGGGAGAGAAACAGCTCCTGAATAGATCAAGAGGCTTGCTGAGGATTGAGAAGTACTCTGGCTGTTTGCTTCCGTCAGGTACAACTCAGCAGTCAGTGTTGGCAGCAGGGTGCCAGGCACAGATGGGGTGCTGCAGTGCTGCACGGCAGGTCCCTGGCTATCTCAGCAGCAGCTTTTGCACTCCCTTTGCTTTGGTAGAGGAGCACAAGTGGTTGCATGTGGACAAGGATTCTGGCACTCCCCCCAGCATGGGGGCTCTGTAATAAATGTAAAATATCCTCTTTCCTCACTCCCCCTGCATTACCTCTAGCATCTGCAGTTTTTTCTTCTGAAAACCTACACTTCATTAACTCTGTGATCAAACAGTCAGAGATCAGTTCAGGGTGAATCCTGACAGAGCAGAAATGCCCACATTCAGAAGTGAGCCATTTTAGTTGTTGTTAAGTCCCCTCCTCCTCCTCTTCTCTGCCTTTTCCCTGTCCTGTCCCTCTGTGCACACACACACTGGCACCAGCTGCAGAGCCAGTGGGATGCTTTGCATTCCTGGCAGAGAAAAAATACAGCAGCAGGTGAAAGGAAGCAAATACAGATCTGGCACTGTCCCTTGCCAAGCTGGTCTGTATGAGCTCCTGTAAAAACAGACCTGCCTGTCTGGTTCCTGAATCACTGCAAACTGCTATTTTCAGTGTATCAGATGAGAATTAACCCATGTCTGAGGAGGGTTAAGGCTTTTAGTTTTAAGGGGGGCGACTGGGGACTGAAGCAGCAGGCAGAGTCAAGTCTGGGCTGTGTTCAGAAAAGCACACACAGCAAAGAACCCTTTGTGGTTTTGGCTGATCGTCTCACATTTGCACAAGGATGTCCAGAGGCAGCCTTAATTTTATGCACATGCAAGTGTGGGTGCCTGGTAAAATGGGGTTTCTCCTGGCATTACAATTCACCTCTGTGCTGCTACACTCCAAATTTCATGCTGTGGCAGTGATGTCTTTTTCTGTTCCCTTTCCCAGGCCGTCCCTGTGTTGATTGCCATGCATTCGAGTTCATGCAGAGGGCGTTGCAGGATCTAAAGAAGACGGCGTATAACCTAGACACACGGGTATGCGTTTCTGTCGAAATGCTTTCACTTAGCCTTTATCTCCCAGCGGCCAGGTTTGCCTGTCTGTGTACAGCAGACATGACATCTCTGCTGACTCACTCCCATCTCAGCAAATAGGTTTATACCAAGCACAGATTATTTTTCACAGTATGCAGAGGTTCATTAACAATGATCTAGTCTGACTTCTTGCATAACAGGCTAAAGAATTGCCTCAGTCTCTGCACCAAATAGAGAAGGAAAGAAGATGTATGAAGGAGAGGAAAAACAAGAAAGATTATCTACTCTTTGCCTCACAACACTGCTTCTGAGCTGTGGACTAACTATTCACTGGGCAGGAGCAGTAGAGTGAGAAGGTGGCAGGCAGGGCTGGCAGAGGAGAGGGAAGCACATGTGCTCCTTGCTCATGGATCAATACTCCATGAAAAAGGGGGAAGCACATTTGCTCAGGTATTTTTCAGAGCACAAAGGGCATTTTGCCACTTCACTTGCCAATCTTGTGCTGCAGCTCTCACTGAACAAAAGTGAAGATGTGTAAAATGCCCTGATTTTAGCAATTCATACATATGTGGGTTCATAAATATGCACCAATTGACTGGGGTAGGACTTACCACAGTGACTCCTGTGCTGTCTGAAGTTTGCAAGAGGCAGGTCTCTCACCTCTAATGAAGTCCTTCCATTCATATCTTGTCCTACCTCTCCTCCCCTTACAGCTCCATGACCACAAGGCAACTTGTGGTGAGTCAAACCAGGTCACAGCCACATCTCCCAGTTCCTTTAGGAGCTCACCCAGTGCCTTTGAGCAGGGCCATCTCTGTGGGCAGGTGAGAAGGGCTCCTTGCTCCTCTAAAATCACACTCAGCTCAAGTTGTCATTCACAGCAGAGCCAACCAAAGGGATGTAAATCAATTACGCGTCTCAAACCGTAATACAGAAGGCCAATTATGTTGCTTTGCCTTTGGTTTCTTGTGACCTTGGGCAATCACGTTGGGCCGTACACAATAAGGTTGGAGTGACTTCAGCTTTCTTGAGCTATCAACAGCAAACTGATTCGGGCAGAGCTGTGAGTGTGGGTTACATTCCAAAAGTTTCCCATGCACTAGTGTAATAATAAATAACTCTTGAGTGGTAAAGTGTCAGTAGAGGGGCTTTACCTCCAGCAGCTGTGCTGGGCTGTTCTGGTGCACAGCAGGGTTCCACCTGTTTGGATTAGGTTCAGCTGAAATGTTTTGTACCTACACATGACATGTCAAGACCAGGTGCAGTTGCAGCTGTGCTGGTTCTTATAGGGTCAACAGGCTTTACATGGGAAGTTAATGATTTTAAAAAATTGGACAGAGGCAGCACAATTCTTTAATCCCACTTACAGAGGTGTTCAGATGTATGTGATGTCTATTCTAGGTGGAGAGTGGAGTAAGAATACAGTCCATCAGAGAGCAGCACTGTCTTGTAAGAAGTGAGACAGATATAAAGGGAGAAGTTGGTCCCAGAGCACCACAAGATAAGCTTCTGTTTCTGTGAGGACCTGGAAAGGCCTGACATGCCAAGGCACTGATTCAGGCAGCTCCCAGTATTACAGAACAGGGGACACAGGAACAGTGTGAACAGTGTATCACAAACATAACCAGTAGTTTGTAATATCACCCACCCTTTGACAACTGTCAGAGTTTAGTACTACTAGTAAAGAGAGGGTGTATTACTGTACACCTTTCCCAGTCTTTGGATTGAGATGCCAAAGGGCTTTCTGGAAGAGTTGCTTTAGTTAGATACAAATTATTGAGGCATGCAGAGATACTAAAGTAAAATACAGCAGCTAAGACCCTACAGATGGCACCCTGTGACCTTCTGTTCTCTGAAAGGTACACCCTCCATATCCTTACTTTACTGGCAGTGCTTGGCTTGTGACGACCAACTATAATTTCTCAAGTTTTACATGCAAATGACTTATTCAATGACTCCTGAGTCTTGGAAATTGTTGTTACAAGGGCAAACCCCATGCAGCACTGCTCGTGTGCAACAAGGACTTCCTAAGCCAGTGCCATCAAGGCCACAATTAATTTTTGTACTTGATGCTTCTCTTTCATGGTCTTCCAGTTTACAACTGTGTGCTTCCAGAGCTGCTCTCCCTGCCTGTAAATAACCCTGAGTGACGCCCAGGCAGGGTTTGTGTTAGCAGTGACAGCTTGTTGGCATTACTGTGAAATCCAATAAGCCTGTTTGATGTTAAGATGATTCTATGATTTCTCCTGGGCTCCCAACAATGAGAGCATTCACTCATCCAAGATTCCACAGTACAAGCAGGGAGCAGTGTTTAATAATGCCTGCCATGGCACTAAGCCGATAAGTGAAAGCAGACAAGGAACGTGAACAAGTCCTCTTTAATGCAAAGGTGGATGTCAGAAGTTTGAGTTGAGAGGGATAGAGGGCTGTGGAGGAGAAGGAAAGCAGTTCTGAAACAACCTCTTCCTGCACAAACTTGCATTCTGAAAACGAGAAATGAGAATTAGAGAGGGGGCACTGCTGAAGAACAGAAGTACTGCTGGCCTGGCAGAGCAGAGCTTGGCAGAGCAGGACCCATGTAGGAGTGCCCAGATACTCCTTTGGAAACAATCTTTGTTAATTAGCCCTTTGCTGTGTCTAATTTGTTGGGAGGCATCAGGTCAGAGGGACACCAGCAGGCTGAAAAACTTGTTGTTTCAAGAGCTGTGAGATAATTTGTTCACAAGTGGTTTTCAACCTTTAATGGGTTTTTGCAGTGCAGATAGGAAACCCATTCACGGTGAATTCAAGCCCACTAGGTTTTTTTTTTCCCCCCTCAAGAAACTCTTCAAAGTCAGTCTGCAAACTGCTTAAGGGACCACAGACCGCAGGCTGAAAACCACAAGACCTGCTCAGGAAGAAGGTTCTCTTCAGTCACGACCGTGCTTGCTGATATGAGTTGCCTGCACCAACAATTTTGAGTCTGACAAGAAACTCAGCTTCTGAAGTGAGGGTGCCATTTCAGAAATTCAGCCTTTCTCAAAAAAGTGAGATTCGGGCCACAAAACACTTAAGTTATTTGATCCCAATTAAATAAATGATACTTAAAAAACTTTGAGGATCTGAAATTATTATTTTTCCCCCTGGATTCAGAGAAAAAAATAATCTTGGAGATGCTTTTCCACTAAGGCACTCCAGAAAACAACTGCAAGTAATTTTATATTATGTACATAGAGAATGGTTTTTAACCTTTTCATAGAGTTCTGGGGGCATGGCTCCAAGTGGAGTTAGTAATAAGGCAATTGTCAGTAAATTAAGTCAGGTTAAAATAGGAACCACACACTCAAACCCTGACAGATCATGGGTTTCAGACAACAAGGTTAGACAGACAGCTGGTTTGAACTCAGAGTTACTCTATAGCAATAGTGGTGTAACTGAGAGCACAACTGGCTCCTCAGCACATGCTATCTGGTGCAATTAAATTACACAGTACTGAAGGCATCGTCAACAGGAAGCCATCAATCACCATGAAGAAATTAAGAGCAGTGCAGTCAAAAGTGGAATTTTTCTCAGCATTTATAAGGGGCACTTTAATAATTTTGACAGCCTCCTCCCTAGAAGTTAACTGTGAAAATGAAAACATTCAAACTATAAAAATACTCTCCATGCATCTCAGTTCTGAATATACTTATTTTCTCACTTTTTCTGGATGAAAACCAGCACTAATAACTATGATTTTTCACTCAGCAAAGCACCTTGGCTACAGCTGTGCAGAGGGATTAGATCTCATCAATTATATACTCTTAAAGTGATATATTCAGTTATTTGATTTCATGGTTGTTTTTTTTTTCTTTTTTTTCCAGACAGAAACCCTTCTCCTGAGAGCAGAAAAGAGAGGCCTGTGTGATTGCTTTCATGCAGTACACTGAAATGAGCACTGGGATTTGGCCAATGGACATTTATTCATTTTTAGAATGCTGTTCAATAAATTACAGGAAGATACAGAGTGCAAGTTGTGCCCCACCACAAGGAAAACCATTTTTATCCAAACAGGTATAGCTCAGTTAAATAATTTTTGCTTTGATGTGGTTTATCATTACTGTATGTGATATTGCATCTGTTGAAATGCCAACAGAAGAGACGGCAGCAAAGTCTCACTCATGGGTTTCATGCAAGGATAACATCCCACTTTTTTGGTATTTCAAGCCAAAAATTTTCCTTGACACTCAGGCCAACCCCTTGGCTGATGTGAATTACCATAGACCTGTGAAAGTTGAATTCTTTAATGTATTTATGGAGGAATAACGTGAAAAGGAAACTTCTTTGCCGTGAAGCATAGCATTATGTAAAAATAAACATTTACAAACAGTCAGGCTTGGCTTTATATAGAAATTAATAGTTGTCACTGACTGCTTGGCAGTCCAAGGAAGGGATTTGTTCCCAATTGTATCAATAGTCCAGTGCTCGGCAAACACAGTAATCTGTCTCACGATTTTCATTTCTTCAGAGCCACACAGTAGCTGTGATCTTTTTGGAGAGATTTATTAAGTATCTAATGTGATCAGTAACATTTGTAATCACATGAATGCTGCCTGGCAATTGAACTGATTATGTCTGCCAAAATCTTCTGGAGAAGTGTCTTTCATTAAGCAAATCACATGCTGGATTGAGCTGCTCGAACTGGCCTCTACAGAGAGTTTTGGCAGAGAGCCTACACAACGCCTGCCTGCCCAGGAGTCTCTTGCAAACTGTATTTTGGGAAATATTTAAATTCTACCAAAATGCTCCGTAGCTCTTGCATGGACTCTGCACTCCATCACGGTGGGTTACAGTGCTGATGCTATTAATATTCCTGCTAGAGTCAGTGTGAGACAAGACAGAACAAAATTTAAGCAGTGTAGTAGTAGGAGATGACAAGTGTGCACCTTGTTACTCTTTAAAAAGAACAGCAAATACTTTCTCATTGTTTTCTTTTTTTGTCCTTTGTTATGTGGAAGAGAGCAGGAAATGGCCCAAGTGGAAGGTTCTTGTTAATAATAATGGGTTTCTCATAGGGCTTAATGTAACATCTCCAAAGTAAAGGTTTGTGTATGAGCTCGAGCACAAAAAGCTTGAAACTTTTAATACAAACAAGAGTATTGGAGTGGTATCAACAACAGTGGTTTTCAAAGTCATTTTGCTAATTCTTGTTAGTATGTCTGTCTTTCCAAAAGTGACTGATATTTTGGACTTGTTGCTCTCAGCCTGCTCAGTGTTAGGATGGAAGCTATCTGTATGTTTCCAAGCTGCTTCTCTCCCATTTTGTCTACAACATTAGGCACAGGGAAATAGGGAACTGTCACCCACTGACAACTTATTGTTTTGTGTGCAGTCACACTCAGTAGCACGTTTTTTGCCAAAGTTGTTTGAAAGGCATGTGGTTCTCAGCTGCCTTGCACCTGCATTTCAAGTGGGAAATTTGCTTTGTCCTTTACAGTATTCTAGCAAAACCTTTTGTAGGTCATCAGGACCTGGTTTGTGTGCAAGAGAAGCAGCATGACACAGCAACACATCGCCTCTGGTGGCGTTACAGTCTCCCGTGGCAGCGGTCACTGAGTGACGGGAAGCATTGGAGCTTCTTATCACAGACTGTATTTCACTGTACAAATAAGAATAGGTTTAACAATTCTTTTCACAGAATACCAACTTTACTCCCACTTAGATTTGAACCAAAGTAACACACAGCTTTTGAGTTGTCTTTTTGCAGGAGATGGAGATCCAGCACTGAACCTGTGAATTTTCCAGCACAGCTCACCTTTTTTGGGGGGACAGCATAACTGTGGTTTGGTATTGCTACTTTGCATGTTTATTCTGCTGGTACCCTAAAGAATCTTGCAAAATCCTGTTAACAAGCACTGCGGTCTTTTGTCTGTGTTTTTATTTAGTTGCCTTATTCACAGTTGAGTTTTGATATACACAGCTTGTTACAACAAAAAGGTGGAATGAATGACAAGTGGATGTTCTCCGAGTTCCAAAGGGATCAGAGTGACACTGCAACTTTATGGTTGTGACAGCAGTGATTATTCTGTATGTACTCCTCTTTGTCTATAGTACAATACAATAAAAGGGCAAGATGCATTA
Source organism: Scytalopus superciliaris (assembly GCA_013400415.1). NCBI lineage: Eukaryota > Metazoa > Chordata > Aves > Passeriformes > Rhinocryptidae > Scytalopus > Scytalopus superciliaris. Next base: position 51,408 of record VXBX01005467.1, read on the forward strand.
TAATATAATTGGTGTGCTTTGTTGCTGATTTGAAAAAATGACAGTGCTTATGCAATAATAAATATCTGGTCTTTAATTAGGTGGAAAATCCACAAAGAAAAAATGGTATTTGCAATACAAACATAAAGAGATCTTGTATTTGGGCTAAATTTATTAACGTACTTTCCAAAGGGTAAAATCAAACTCATCTTATTTGAAATTCAAAGTGCTGCAGTGATTTTTTTTTTTTTTCTTTTTAGCTTTTTTAAGGACCCCATACTCTGTACTTGATGGTTGTGATAAGGCTTCTTGTAATTTCTGGATAGCATGAAGAAAAAAAATTGAGCTAGATACTTTTAATTTATTGTTGCTCTTGAAGTTAATTTAAATTCAGAAACCCCTTGGGTCCCTGCTAGAAGAAACTGTGTATTTTGCAAAAGGATTTAATTGCAGGAGGCCTTAAAGCAGAAATTCTGTTTCCCCTCACAACACTTCCAGCAGTGAGCCAAGGCAGTTCTCATGACCTTTTGAAACCTTTTTGTTTTGGTGCAGTGCTGCTGATAGCCCTGGGCACGTGGCATTTGTACACAAGGTGGAGTGCAGATGGTAGCCTGTGAAATGCACAGCCAAGTCCTTGCTCTAAGTGAAATGGTATAATCATTATAACCATTAGCATGGTGCTATCCCTGGGTAGGCAAGGTGATGGAGAAATTGGGAATGATTCCATGTCTCCAGAGCTTCTCATACCTGAGCCAGTGCCTTCTTTGGGTGTAGTTCTGTGTATATTCTAAGTTTGTAGTGTTAAGCTGAGTCTCAGGACAACTCCCTGAAGACATGTCTGGATTTCATTCCAAAAAATGGGGACAGAGTTTATCTTGATTGTAATGAAGAATCCTGATAAGTAAGATCAAAGCACAGCAATATTATTGCTAGCTGAATCTGGTTGGTGAAGGACTGCCTGGAATACTCTTAAAGTCCCATGGAATATCCTTTCCAGGTGGAAATCTCATATTTACAAACCACTTACGTCTTTGTACCCAGAACTAGTCTGTAGGTAACTCCTGGATGATCTGAGCATTCAACATGCATTCCCCATTTTCTGAGCAATAGTTACAGAGTGTGTAGGTAATTCCTGTGAGAGTGACCATGTGCTTTCTGTGCCCTCTTCTTCACCTGGCCCAGGCTGGTACCCAGAGGCAAGACCTCCTGCAGCAGTGGGACTAATGGAGGAGGCTGATGCTGGCTGTTTGCTACCAGCAGAGAGATCTCACCTTGAAAAGAGAAAGCACTTGCTGAGCTGAAGGAAGGTAACAGGAATTCCAGTTTAGTTCAAAGGTAACTTAAAACTAGAAAGGCTCTGAGATTGTTGTGACTTTTGTGTGGCAGAGAAGCGTAAAGGATGTTTTCTCTTTGGAACCGATGCAAGGCAGAAAGTTTGATTTGCCTCACTTGGCAGACAGATAGAGATCCCCTTGCCTAAAACCATGTTCGGCTCAGTCCTTCCCTGGCCATGACTCAGTGAGTGAGAGAAAAGGGGAGCAAGTGCGGAAGGGAAAGAGATACCTGCCTTCTGCAGCCTGGCTGAGTTCCTGGCAGATCAGTGCTCCTGACTGAGAAACCAGAGCTGCAGCCTCCTAAGGACTGATGTGCTGTGCGTGGTAAGCAGAGGCTGCAGCCACTCAGAGTGAGTGAGGGCAGTGCTGCAGACAAAGCTGGCACAGCGGCACCAGAGACACGGTTTGAAAAGGGGAGCACAGAGATGTTGTGTGCACTGGCTTGTGAGAGAGGTACAATGAAATGCAGATGGAAGGGGTGGTTGTGAATAATGCCTGTGCTCCTCAGCTGAAGCTGTGCAGAAGATGGAGAGTCTCAGGGAGGTTTTGTGCTGTGCTGATTCCCAAAGTAAATATGGAAGAGCCGGAAGCATCTTTTTTAAACTGGTACTTGCTGATTTGAAAATTAAGGGTAAACTAATTTGCAGGTGCTTTTACTAGCTAAGGAGGAAGGCAGCACTCACTTAAGGAGTGTTCTTGGCAGCAAAAGTTAAATAGAAGTGGAAAACTAATATAAATTGCAAATATATATATATATATGTATGTATAATATGCATATATGTATAAAATATTTAGCCTCGTTTTTGCTCCATTAAACATTTTGAATAAATAGTTTCTGACTGCAATGGAGGAAGCAGGAGGAGCCTGTCTGCTGAACTTCTCAAAAGTCACCGTGACTTTCCAGTGTCTGATTCTGGCTCTGCCTTGAACAGGCCTTGGGGCTCTGTTCAGAACACACACTCAGACCCTCCACATGGGCAAAGGAAGGAATTTCCACCCATGTGCTCATGATAATTTGATGACTGCTGAAGAAGGATCCTCCCCTGGAAGGGCCTTTGATCTAACCCAATGTGGACAAGCTTATGTGCCCATTTTATGTTTTCTAGATATGTGGCTAGAAACAAGTTGAAGTTGTTAACTTCCTGAACTCCACAGGGGAGGAATTGAAAACACAAGGTGGCTATTGCTTCAAGAAAATCACTTAATCATTGTCATCCTTCTTGAGGAGACTGAAGCACATGGTAGACTCCACAGGAGCACACTTGCCTCAAACCTATCTCACTTGCTTCATACCCAAACTGGCTAGCAAAGGGGAGACAACTGAATCCCTGAATCATGTGGTTCCAGTTGCCTGTTGAGTTCAAAGATGTTGGAGAGGAAAAACAAAAACAAAAAGACTGATGTCAGCACAGAGCAGCCATCCATGATGGAGCTTTATACAGCGAGGAACCCAAACTTGCTCTGTCTGTGAGTAAACACAACCATGTCCCTAGCAGATAAAAAAGCATTAATATTGATGATGTTCATAAATGTCCATTATTAAAGCTCCAGTTCACTACATCTATCATTATGTTTCCATGCAATAGCTCTTTGCAGAGATGTCTCCAGTAAACAATGGACCTTTTGTTCAGCCTGGCTTGTCTCAGTGCATTCTTTGGACTCCATATCATGGTTCTCTTCATGCTGAAATAATTTTCAAAGCTGTTTTCTCAACACTATGACCCAAATTCTGCTGTTATATGCCCACATGGGAATCTTCATCACCTCACTGGAAACTACATGAGGTGACCAGGCCTGCTTTGCACTAACATCAAACTTTGTTTACTCTGTGTGTCCAAACTAACTGCCTTTTGGATCTCCTACAGTTCCCTTACTCTGCTGTAAAAGGTTTTCCTGGAGACAGAGATGTCCCTGCACCCTATCCCTGGAAATACAGAACAGGGTACTGAGTGCTAAAGAAATTTGATCCTACAAATGTTTCTTTTCAAGATGATCACAAGCTCAAGATTAAATATTATACATAGTTTAAGTACTGACCATGTGAAACAGCAAACAGAAGCCTAGCCTTTTTATAGTGGTGCAGAAGGTATTTCATCATCTTAAAAGCATTAAGGCACTAAAGATAGACAGTGCCTGCAGCACTGATTACTGAATATATCTGTTTTTTTCTAACTGTTGATATGCCAACCTGCTTGTACTGGTCTGTACATTATAGATGGGGACAGAATGACACATCTCAAGAGAACAGATTCTCTTTACATCAGATATCATTCCATATAAATCAATTTAAAAGGTGAGGTGAAAATATGTATCAACACTGTTTTTTTTCCCCAGGGACACAATAATGATAACAAGTTCGTCTTCTCTGATGTTTAATTCCTTTTCTTTTTAATTGCTTAAGAAACTGTGCCTGTATCTCACTACTCAAGGTGTGTGTGGGAGTTGAATGTATAGCAGACTGTAAAGCATGTAAAGCTCATCAGTAGCAGTTAAGTATAGTATAGCCTGAATAGGAATTTGGAAAGCAGTAATTCTTGAGCCTTGATACAATTTTGCCACTCACGTGCTTTGAGATACAGGCCATGTTTTCTTTGCCATCTCTGTCCTCCAAATTCATCAGTGGAGAAATGCTCTTTTCATAAGAAGAATGCATACCACTGTGTCTCACTTGTGGCTGTATTAAAAGCAAACATGTAATTTAAGTATGAGAACAGCAAAATCCTCCAGTTACAATTGTCTTAAGGTGAAATCAGTAGAATCATATCTCCGTATACTCCATAGTCCAGTAGAACTTCTAGTATCAAAGATACAAAAAATTAGTGTCTGTCTAATTTAGCCAACACTTGGGTAATTTATACAGGAAATTAAAAGGTAAGTGTTATATATTTATGTCACTTTATAAAATCACTGATTTTCCTACTTGGAAAACTTTATTTCAAATTCTGGTCCACATTTCTAAAGCATCTTCCTGAACTGTGCTTCTTATATTTCCTTCCCCCAAACAACCACATTAAGAAGTTTCAATACCAAGATGTGCAACAGCAAGAAAATACCAAGGTTATTCTGTGAACAGTCACAAAGGAGAGCAAAGGAGAAGGTTAGAAATTTCTATTCAAAGACTAGATGTGAGATGTGACTTGCAAGATCCATCATAACATGACCTTCTGTCTCTACACAGACTGTTGTGTATTGGCTGCAACAGAGAAGTACTCCATGCCCAATAACACATTGAATAATTCTGATTTTGAATTTGTGAGATAATTCTGAAGAATTGGTTCTAGGAACTACAGAATACTTCATTGTTGTACAAAAAAACCCACAATAGCCAAGGAGAAGTGGCAAAATTTAAAACCTTCTTCATTGCAAATAATCAATTATTTCCCATACATAACTGAAACAAACCACTTTACTGCGATGTAGTTTGAGTTAGTCTCATCTAAACATTTGTTGAGATGATCTGAAAGTAAACAAATTCCCTGAATGGATTTAATAAGTGTTGGACCTTGGCCAGCTCTCTCACAGCAAGTGCAAGCATGCAACATTTGAGAAAGAAAAAAAAACCAAAACCAAACTAGTAGCAAAAGGCTGAGAAGAAAAATATAAACTTGGGAAAAATGCACTTAGCTGCTTTCCGTTTAACTTGAGGTCTGATATACATCATGTTCATTAAAAATTTTAATTGCACATGGCACGTGAGCAAGTTTTTTGTATTGCCTCCTCAAGGTCAGTGTTGTGAGAAGAATGAAAGCTTCGGACAAAATTTATTAGAGAAGCCATCCTGCTGAATCATGAGATGCAGAAAAGACCCCTTTGCTTTCTAAACTCCTTTCCAGAGAGAAGTCTAGATGTGACTGGCTCCAGTCTTAAGCCCAGACTGAGTCAATGGTCTATGTTTAACAGGTTGTATAGATGCAATTGAGTCTTTGTACAACTTTGTCCTGTAGGATTCAGGATGGCAAATCAAATATATGTATATGAATATAATAAATGACTTCTTTTGTGGATGATTATAATGATAATCACTAGACTAAAACACACAAGCAGAATTATTTACTGTACAATGTAGGTAGTTATAGCTACTAGTTTAGTACACTATTTTCTGAAGCAATATTGAAGCAATGGTGCTAAAGACAGCAAAATACTTGTTGAGTAAAGATTGATGTTACTCCCCCATACCATGGGCAAATCTCTCTCACATGGCCTGGAAGAGTGACCTTAAGGGGCATCACAACTCATGGGAGAAATCTCCACACACACTCCCAAAAGGGGTATGTTAGAAGTCCCTACCATTAGAAAGTGGCATTTTACATTATAAAGTTATTGATTATCAGTCAGATGTTGCCAGGCCAGCTGTGTCAGCTCAGCACCCATTATCTTAGCAGCTTTAGATAAATTATCACTTTGTCACTTGCTGGTGCCTTTATCAGGAACTTTGTGTGCCACATCCTCACTGGTGCCTGCTTCTGTCAGGAAACATTGTTCTTCACATCCTCAGAATGTTTAAGTTTGGGATTGATGAGCCAGGCTATTTCACTAGTTAAGGCCAACCAAAAGCAGCCCAATACCCCCTCATTTCTCATACACCACTGATAACTTTTGCAAATAGGATGACATTTCAGCTGTTTTACCCTCACTTAGAACGTCCTGCTATATATAATCAGTTGCCATTTAGACCTGCAGTTTATTCATTTAAGGTCACTTGATAGTTAATGCACATCAGACCAGGAACTTTATACTCAAATTCATAGTCTGGAATTAGCCAGTGTGAGGTTTTCTGGCTGAGACTGGCAAAGAGTTGATGGTTGGATGCCCACATACTTCTCCAAGTCACTGTCATTCTGGACAAAGCATCCAGCCCCTGCTGCCCGGGTGACAGCAGAGGTAGCAGAATGGTGGGTGTTTGTCACCCATTTTCCTGAACATGTCACTTCCCCAGGTGTTCAGCAGGCGGTGCCTGGGAACTGGGACTGCTCTTGGGCCCATCCTTACTAAAGAGAATGCAGAGCCCAAGCTGGAGAGCAGAGCTGTACACACCTCAAGGTACAGAAACAATTCTGCCTGTCTGCTGGGTCTGAGAGCCAACACCAGTGTGTTAATGACAGAAAAGCTTTATATTCTGTGGGAATGGAGAGCCCCAGTTGCATTTTGCTTGAGGCACTTGGGGTTTGGCCCCTTAGGAAGGGTGTTCCTCTGCCCTGAGCTGGCTTTCAGCAGCCTTTGATGAAACTCCAGCCTTGTATTATCTGACAGTCATTGCTCAGAGCCACTCTTTCACCTTGAGAGAGCCATACAGCAGGATTTGGGATGATCCCAGCATAATGCTGCTGTTTTGTCCATTTGCAAGGAAGGAGCAGATCTAAAATGCAGTTTGCTACTACATCACCTCAATACCATGACTGTGATTAAATTACATGGGAACCACCATGTGAAAAGTTCACTGGCAGTCACAGAATCTGCCAGGTTATTTGCACTGACACATCCAGTGGTCCAGAAGAAGAAATCATGAGGTTTATACAGAAAGCACAAGATGAAATGAATACATCCAAATTGATTCTCTTAATTTTGTGCCACTTTTCATGCTTTAAGTCATGCTAGATGGAAATTACAGCAGGAAATAGTGCAGAAATTGTATTTAGTCTGAAAATCTGATAACTCCAGACAGCTGAGATTTTTAATGAGTTGCCTTCGGTTGTAACAGTAGATAAAACATAAAGAGTTCTGTGCTACTGCAAAGACCCTGTCAGGCTGTAGTCAAAGGACTTCACTGACTTTCTCAGAGTTCAGCTACTGATGAATTTACTCTGGTGAACCAAAAGTTGCTTCTACATCACATCATTCATTACATCTTGATGTAGACTCGGAGACTCAGTTTGTTGTGCCTCATAAAGCAAAAGCAGATGCCAGGTTTGCACACACAGAGGGCTCCCCAAATGCTTCCTGAGGAAGTGACTGTTTTGCTCAAGGGACCTAGGTGTGATCTTAGAATCCATTCAGTTTTCAGATGTCTTACAAAGTTGTGCTTGAGAAGCAAGGCAGGATAGCTGTGCACTGGACACTGAAGAGATGCAGAGAGACTGGACAGATGAACTGGCTGGAGCGGTGAGCCAAGATACAATGCTCCAGATCTAATGCTCTAGATGTACTTTCTGTAACAACTGTTTCAGTTCTGCACGTTCCAAGAATCGATATGTGTTGTCAGAGTACAGACAATAAATCTTGTGAGGTGCTACAACAGCAGCTTGCTTAAAACAACATACATCCATGATTTACTGCTTTGCAAAATTGGACCTTGAGGGCTCAGCACTCTTCGGGATTCATCGTTTAGTGAGTTTTGCTCTCTGTTCAGTGGTGCCATTATTTAAGCCATGACAGTATTCTGCATGTGTTTGGAGCTACTGAAAAAAGATTAGCTCCAGATGGAAATGTAGTGTGCAAACTATCCAAATGCTATTTTTGCAAACAACATTGCCTGAACAATTGTTTGGGACTTCACTAACGGGGACAGGAAAGGCAATTTGAACATGGCTTCCAGCGGCTTTTTCCCACTTAGAGACAGTGTCGTGGGACATTCCATTTTACAGTGTTTCTGGGCTGTAGAGCCAGGACAGCTAAAGCCAGAGAGCAGCTCCAGTAGGTTCTCTTTCAATGGGTGTCCCACAGGACAAGGACCAGAAGAACATAAAGGGTAGCTCAGCCCTCCTGTGCAGTGAACTGGGAACCCCAGTGAGACTGTTTTAGGATCCAGAGGGATTTGTATGGAAAGACCCCTGTAGCTGTTCTCCAGGGCCTGCTGAAAAAAACGATGCTTTGGCTAGGAAAGGTTGAAGGAAACAGGCTCCAGCCCATTCCTTGGGGACAATTATTTCAAAAAAATATTTGTAAAATCAGGGTTGAAGGTCTAGCTTGGAGATCTTTAGAGGTGAAGCATTTAAAGATGAATTTTAATGAATGAAGAGATAAGCAGATGCTGCTTTACTCAGCAGCACAGATCTATCCATCAGGACTGTCTGAGGAAGTGCGAGGGGGCAGGGCTTCAGGCTGACTCCTGTCAAACTTGGCATGAAGTGCTGGAAACTGGGACTGAGAAACCTGTGGAGTGGGGTTGAACAAGCCAACAGCTGCCTCAGCCTGCAGATTTCACAGATGGAAAGGGCATTACTTAGCGTGTCCTTAAAAAGGTCTGCTTCTAGGGCACTGAAAATATTGTGGATGAGGAAAGAGTCCAAGCAGATCACAGTGGGATTTAAGTTGTGTTGAGCCAATACATTTTCTTGGAAAACAAGTGTTCTTTATATTACTGCAAGTTAAAATGCTGGCATTTGCAGCTTTGCTAGAATTTAAACCACTTATTTCCTTTATTGTCTGGAAAAACATGACTAAGCTATCGCTGTTATAGGCTCCGTATTGGGATGCTGAGAGTGGTCTTTTGGGATGGATTAAACTGTAGTGTGAATCAATACCTTCACCATGCTTTTAAGACAATTGTAAGGGAATAAGCTCCATAGTAAAATCAGGTACCTGAAACATTAGGAGCTTCCAGACAAAGCACAGATACCTGTGACTGCCCTAAAGCATATGTAAGATCAGTCAAGAAAGAATTGGAACTGTGTGAGAGGGGCTTGAGGCTGCCAGTGTATAAATTAGGTTGTCAGTCAAAGACTAGTTTCTTTTTGTTTTGATATGTTTTGTTTTGTCAATGTCTTTAGTACATTTGGACCTCCAAGTCTTTCTGGTACCTGCTGGCTCTTTGCCTACCACATATGTGTAGACAACCAGGCTGAAATTTCACTTTTGCTGACACTTACTTTGTTTCTATGCATCTGTTAACTTTATGCAGTTCCACATTTCCCTCGAAGTTTTAACAATGTTAAATTTGCCTCTCACTCGGAAAGTTTGAAAACCCCATTCTTACTAATTTCCAACAGAAAATAAGCAACCAAATCTTTTGCCTGTCTTTCTTTCCTTTTCCAAGTTGTCTAACTTTATACAGAGGCTCATCACTGTGTGAAACCTGTGAATTGTTGTCTTTTATTGATTTCAGCTTCTTGATCAGTTCTCTTCACTGGATTTCAACAGGAGTATAAGCTCTGAGGCTGGAAGTCTGTCACAGTTGTTCAAGGCTAGTTAGATTCTCCCTTTGGGTATTTTCTAGAATATCTTCTTATACATAATGTATCTCTTTCTCTGTAGGCTTCTGTTTCATAGTTCTACAAAGCCTTGATGCTTCCTTGTCAATAAAGCTTGGCACACTTTCAATCACAGTGCTTTGGAGCTTTATTCTTTTGTGGCTGAAAGAATCACTGCTAGAAAATGCCTGAGGAAAGCACAGCAATATGTGATAAGGAAGGTTTATGTCATTAGGAAGGGGAGCTTATCTTTAATAGTGTTCTAATAATTAGGTTTTATTAGGTTTTGATGTTTCTTCCCAAGAAGACCCTAACAGTGGTAGCGAGGACTGAGCAGGAGAACACAAATGGAAATGCAGCAAGGAAATGCCCTGATTCTCTCAGCCTACTGACAGGTCCGTTGGGAACCTGAAAAGGAAAACTTGGTCAATGTTTTCAGCTTTAGCAACAGCTTAAAGTTTCATCTAGGAACATGATTCTTCAAGCTGACAATGTTCTATTGAGCCTCTGCATAAATCATAGTTAATGACCCAAGTAACAGACTCATTAATGATCCAATGTGGTTGAGGGGGAATGGACAAGTCGGTGGAGGAACGTGCTGCACACAATTGCATCCAGGTAACCCAGGTGCCCACCTGCTCCTGGGATATAGGGAGGAACTCAGTGCTCAGGGGACAAAATACCAGGAGGTAATGAAAGTGAAATTACTGAGAACCTGTGCTGTTGCTGGGGAACAGAACAGCAGCAGTGGGGCTAGTGGAGTCTAGTCCTTCAAGGCATTAAGTGGGCTTGATTCATCAACTACACTGTATACAGACTAGGATACCCACTGCTCAGGGACCAGTGCCAGCCTCGGACATGCCAAGGGCATGGAGGTAGAAAAGAAAGGATACAGGGATCACCAGTGCATTGTCCCCATGTTCCCAGTGTTCCTAGCAAGCCATTTGGCTTCCACCAGGGTACAGCAGCAAGCCAGTACTACTCTGGACTTTCCATCCTGCCCCCTCCATGGCCAGCACCAGATGAAGAAAGGAAAAGGAAAAGCTCATCAATCAAGAGCATCTGTACCCCTGAGCTGTTGCTTTGCAGCATCTTGAGAGAGCGAAGCGACCAAGTTCTATAGTTTTAAGAGAGGGAGTTTTCCCTTTTGATGTTGTGGAGGGACAGGTTTGTTACAGTGCTCCCCTACTGCTTATTACCATTGCAGAAAATGCACATCAGTTAAGAATTGCTGCATCTATTGCTGTCTGAGAATTGAACTCCTTTTTATGACACCAGCATCCAAAAATATGGGCCCTTACAGACTCATAAGACACAACCACAGGGCTCAGTTCAGATTCCAGTATCTTAGTCCCTCTGAGGCAATGGTGGTCAACAACAGCTTCAGCCTCTCAAAGAAGACTAAGGGACAGAAAGAGAAAAAAGTGCATCCCTTTGGCCAACAGTGACCTCTGTGGACATTTGGAAAGCCAAGTGCTTTGGTTGATCTCTATGCTTGGCCTTAGAGACCCAGCAAGACCAAACTGACAGAAAGGAGAAGGTGACAGTAAGTACACCTTCTGTGTACTTTTGGATCTGCAAAGCATCTTCATGCAAGTATCACTCGGTGGAGGCTTGCAGGGAATTATTTTTAATTCTATAACATTGTTCACTTTTAGTATCTGTTTATATTTTCCCACAGAAGACATGGGGCACTGTCTTGTGCACTTAGGCTCTGCTTCAGAGCCATTAGCATGCTTGGTACAATCACAAATGCACTGAGACACAATTCAGACTTTATTTATATTCAGATTGTTTGTTCTTTTCACTCTAGGGACATTTCAGATGTGGAAGTGCAATACTCAGCCCCACATCTGAACTCTTGAAGTGATCATCTTTTTCCTGGCTGGAATGACACTTTCAGCAGGTTTTATGTCTCTTTGAGCAAAATAAACAAGTTACTGGGTGAGCAGCTCTTAAATTTACAAATCTTGAACTTTTGCATTAGTTTTAAGGAAGAGAACTGCACAAACATATCTCAGCCAATTGCTCACATCCTACTGTACTGGCATAGCATGCTTATCTCTAAGCAATAGTCATAATTAGGTTTTGGTTTATAGGAAAATGTTTGATTTGATCTTTGAATTTCTACTTCTTGCTCACCAGTATATTTAAAACCTTTGCATCTTTTTCATCCCTGAAGTGGAAAAATGGATGTTCAGGGTCAGGCTTGTCTTGGATATAGTCCTGTTTGCTTATATAAACTATTTAATGCCCTTTCTCACTGAGCACTGCAGCACTGTTATTATTCAAGGCCTCTTTTCTATTGCCATCTTTGAGCACCAGCTCCACAGCTGCCTGTTCCCTGGATAAGGAGTTCTGCTCATCTGTGAAGTCAGTGAGTAGGAGCCATTCAGTGGGTTGCTGAACCCATAGCAAAAACCACACTTCAAATCTGCTGTTTACATAACTTTGATTCTAGGAGGGGTACAGGAAGGCTGCAGCAGAAGGCAGGAATGGGAAAGATAACACAGCTGATGATTCAGAAGCAAAATTCACCACTACAAAAGATCTATATACATTATTTATAGGGCAGGCTGGCACCACTGATTTGAAATCACCCTGCCCTCATGTTTTGGCTGCTCTTCTATGAGTCTGCAGAGAAGTGGGAGACAAGATGATGCAGCAGAGGGGATGTATGAGAGTCTAGGCAGAAGGCCATTTAGATGGGTTATGTAAACCCAAAGGGATAAACCTTGGATGTTTCTTGTGCATTTCACTGAGTGGCATTTCTCAAGGTTTAGCTGAGGTTAGTTAAAAGCCTTCTGGTCCCTGCAAATGGAAATAGAGCAGAGCTGGAGGCGTGCATTCCCCTTGGAGCAGGGAGGAGCTAAGCCTGGCCTCACAGGCCTAGATGTGTCCATAAATTCTTCAACAAGAAGGCAAAGGCTTCTCACTTCTTAACCCAACTATGTCATACTCGCTTTCTGTGCCATGAGATCAATACCTGCCAAAGTCCCTGTTCATCAGCATTTTCACAGAGCTCAATCTATTTCATGGTGGAGGAGATGTGTGTATATTTAGGGACTTGCTTTATAGCTCATGTGCTGTGAGATGCACAACCTTTGGCTCTCCTGCTAGAAGCTTGTACCTGCCATGTACAGTCATCTAATTTGCCCCTCTGTTTGATTTCAGTGTTGAACTCTTGGTGTTGTTGACTTATAGCAATTATGGAGTTTTCTGCCAATTAGGCAGAGGAGATGAGCAGCAATGGGCTCCCAAACTGCCGTTCTGATGCTCTGGCTGCTCAGTGCACTGCTGAGCTGCCACAGGCTATCGCTGAGCTGTTGGCACTAACATTTTTCTTCTTCTTGCTGAGGGCTTTTGGGTCAGCCTGCAGACTCACAAAATCTATTCAGGGAAAAATTAGAGTTGAAGTGAGCTCTTGCATAAAAACAACAGAGAGAAAAAGGCCAAAAGCCATTCTGTAGCAATTGTTAGGGAACAGAAATTTTCTCTCTACATTACAAGCGCCATCATAGTTCACTGAGGAATACCACGTGGTGTTCTTCATTAAGATAAGGCTCATGTGCAGCTTCAAGGCTCATCAAAAACCAGCTCAGGCTCCAGAACAGTTTTGGGAACACCTGTCATCCCTGTGTGCCCCCACTTTCCAATCAAGTGAATGAAACTAACATTCCCTTTTTCTAATGCCTGCCCGGTTTCACTTGGAAGCAATTTGGGTTAATAGCTGCCCTATTGATTTGCAGTGACCTGCAAGAGGACTCCAAACTTCAGGTGGTGGTGGCCAAACTTCTGGTTTTCAGTAATAAGACAAAAATTGCTCTGGTGCAAAACCTAATATAGACCAGTTTTCTCTGTCTAAATGCCTGCAGCAGCATTGACACCCAGTCAAAACAGAGTACAAGGGCTAAAAGCAGCTCTCACAGCTACCAGCACTGTTCTGTGCAGAGCCCAGAAGTGAATGTTAATGCTGTATATTTGTGCTGCCTTCTTGTGATTTGTAGTTCTGTAGAGTCATGTCTCTTTTCTTGGCTGTGCTTTGTGGGTTTTGCCTTTCTTACGTCTTCATTTTGACCACTCTCAGCAGTTCTGGTAGAGTAAAACAGATGTTGCACCATTTTGCCATATCCTGCTGGAGGTTTCTCTCCTAAATATTAACTGGATTTTGTGTTACAAAATACTCTCTTTATCCATACTTGACTATCTGCAGTTAAATCTGTAGATAAATCTTCTTTTATCTATGGATAACTTCTGTCTTGAGGCTTCCCTGCAGGAACCTTTGAACTATGAGCACAAGTGAGGGCTGAATTTACTAGGAAATGGGCCCTCTCACACAGCTGGCCTTGTATTGCACTACAGTTATGACACAGAACAACACATAATAAATAAGCTGGTGTGTCAATCACCACATACCAAAACTGTCAGCTTTCCAGCAATGCAGATAAAACAGAAATTCTCCCCAGCACCAGGGTGTGGAGAGAGGGATAGAAGCTACAGAGCAAAATGAAGTATGATGACTGTTGTGACGCATAACCGAAGTTGACAAATGTTACTGAACAAGAACTTTTTGGAGAGGTTAGGCATGAACTAGATAGCCTTGTATCCAACCTCACTGTGCACATCCTTCACTCAGAACAGAGGCTCAGACTTCCCACTGGCACCATCTGGGTTGCAGAACTGTTCTCAATTAGCAAACTGCATCAGCAAAAGGCTGAGCTCAAAAATCATGCCAAGCACCATTTCTAGATGCTTTCCCCATCCAGTCAACATCACTCCAGTCTTGCCAGATGCCATCTCAGCCACCTTGCCCTCACTGATCTGGCTCTGCAGTCCTGAGTAACCCCATGAGCCGAGGAGTGAGGCCAGAGAAAATGGAGTGGTAGAACTGTGTATGGGCACTGTGACAAAGGTCTGCTCACAAATACCTCAGGTGTGTCCTTAGCACAGAGAACCTTCTAGCACTCTTAGAACCACTAATGCAAGGGCTAAAGGAAGAAGAACATGTAAGTGGCATTATCCTCCATGAGATCAGTGATGCCAAAATGAGAAGTAAAAATGATGTCTTTGTCACTTCTTGGCTTCCTCTAGTTTGCTTTGAGTCTGGGAAAGGTAAAGACCTGCTTTAAATTTCCCTCCATCCACAGGCCAGTCTGCTGATTGATCATGAAAAAGAAGTAAATGTGAAAACCTTCTTAATTTCACTACTCCTTTGTGGATTTTAATCACTGACATGAACTTCAGCACTGTTACACCTTCTGAAGACATATGCTTTTCCAGGATCCATGAGGCAATTTGGATCGGTAGACTGTCTCCTTAAGACCTGCTCTGATCAAGGCTGGTCCTTCATCTCACTTATCTCCATACCAAATTTCACTAGTTAAGGCCAAAGTCCGCTAAGTTGGTCCAGGCAATCCCCACCTAATGACACTTCTATGATTTCCTTTCTGTTTCAATTGGTACTTTCCTAATCTGTGCCAAAGCCTGCCAAAGGGTCAGCACATTCTACAGGCAAGCTTTCCTCATTGGCATGTGCTTTAATCCAGCACAGGTTTCTTTGCCAGAAGTATTTATTAATGATTCCATGCTTAAATAATGACTGAGCTCTCCTGGACACAAACAGGGTAAATTATCAAGGACAAAGCACATTTGTTAGATGTAAACACTCCATGCAAATGGATGTTCCTATTTACAAGAGCTCTTGGCTTTCTCCCCTACGCAGGTAGTTTAATTTCACTCCTTAGGAGACAACAGTGAAATATGATACTGGATTTTTAAGCTTTTATTCATTTTAATTTTCCACAAATGGTTTTCACTGTAACAATCTCAACAGGAACCAATAACACACATAATCACAGGGCCCTTGATAATGATGAAAGTAGATCTGTTGCCAGCAGCTATTATGCTCATTTTGCGACTGTAAAAAACACCACACATGCTTTTGTTTGGGTGAGATAAATGGCAGTTTTACCCTGAGAAAGGGATGCCAGGATGCCATTTTCTTATTCAGTGGCTCTGCTCCCTGCTCATGTCAGATCTGCTGACGTTAGGGGAGACAAGTAAAATTGTACTACCTCAGGGTTTTAACTGCTTCCTACCTGTGTCAGATACATTCCATGGCTCATTATCATCCAAACTGATTCATTACCACTCTCTGCAAGGCTCCTCAGACCAGCACCTCAGCCCCCAGGAGAAGTGCAGTGCATCAGAGGGGCTGACTGTTGTCCAGTCAGGACCTGTGACTCCCTCCACCCTCACGTGCCAATTGGACAAAGTGACTTCTCAGTGGTAGATTAAGTTGATCAGTTGCTGGTTCTCGCTGTGTGTGTTCTCCTCCTAAAACATGGACAGTAGGGGAAGTGTTCATGTGAGGAGGTTGATCAAAAGTGATTGATTGACAGGAGAAAGGAAAAATGATCATAGTCCCAACTTTCTGTCTTCATCAAGTCCATTCTTGTAGGCCTTTAAAATTAATCTGGCATGTAAATGTAACTATACCTTATCTACTCGTCTGTAGTGCTTGTGGGGCAAAAACATTTTAGGAATAAGATGTAAACAATAGCAAAACATTGGAAATCTTAAGGAAACTCATATTTTCAAGTAAGTTTTCCTTATCTTCATTAATACATGAAAAAGCCATTAATTTTATCATCTGTCAAAAGTGAATTTATTTATTAGCCACAGATTTTTTCTGCAGTCATTCCTGATCTGATTTTTTACACTTTCAATTTCCATTAATTCACTGGGCATTTAGAAAACTCAGAGCTTTACAAAGCTCAGAATATCAAACTGTAAACGTCTTCAAATGTATTTATTTTCTTCCGACTTTTACTATAAAAAGAACTGATCCTACTAATTCAAAATTCTTTCAGGGCTGGAACAACAGGTGTACGATACGGACACAGTTACATCTAAACTCATGTAAGTTTGAGAAGCTGCTTATTTGAAAATTAAAACTTAAGTGAATATACAGTTCTTAACACTGTATAATTTCAACCAGGAAGGCAGACAAAATACCACTGTATTTTTGATGTGGAGAAATTACCCAAAACTAAGTGAGAAAAGAAAGAGACAAAGGACATTGTATAAAACCTTCTCCTCTTCCTTCAGGTATTCAATAGAAACCTGAAAATTGATTTGCCTTGGTGACATAAGGGTTCACAGTAAGATAAAATTGGCAGAGGCAATATTAGTTAATAACAGTGTATGATAAAAGCAGATGTTAAGAACAAAAAATCAGCAGTATACAAATGCTGTATCTGCATTTGTTTCAATAAGCTTCATTCTGCTATTTCTCATAAAATGACCTAGAAGCAGTGCCCATTTCCATGTCTGTGAAACCTTTATGTTCAGGAGAGTCTTAAAATGATCCTCACTTGTAAAGGTATGAGAGCTCTGAAAACATCCCTGTTCACAGGATTTTGGAGCCTGAGTTCAAAGTCACTTACATTCCTTTTTCAATGAAAACCAGGTATTTGCTTGAAATATATAATCTTGATTGATGCTGCAGCCGAAGAAGCCCAGCTTATTAAAACAAGTTTGGATCCGGAGGACCCCCAAAAAGGTTTGGGTTTTCTGGAGTACTTGAAATCCTACAGCTTCTCATACGACAACTCTTGTAGCAACATTATGTCTGAGTTCCAGGAGATGTGTCTGCTCACTCTGGTGTCTAGAGGAGTACTGAGGGCATGTCCAAGAGAACATTACCCCAGGCTGTAGGTCTGCGGCATTGTGGGTGGATTGTTGATGGGTATGAGAGTGGGACCTGATGCTTTCCAATACACATGTGGCAGCAGAGATATGGCCAAGCATGCCCAGAGCAAGCTCCTGTGTATTAGTCATCTATGTGGCCTGCTAGGATAGGGTACAAGTGCCAAAGCAGGCAATCCCTGTCAGAGTCAAAGCACGCTGCTCCTCTGCAAAAATAAAAGAGTCCCTGGAGGTCATGTTTGGTGATGAAGAGATGAAAATCTAAGTTTGTTTACCCCAGGTTCTACTCAGCTCTGTAGACACTCTAAACTAGAGCAGGAGACCCATAGAAAGCTTTGCAACCTCCTGCCCCACAATTCTGGAACTTATCCTACACTGTGCATGCTGTTTAGCAGCAAGCGCACATCATTATTGACAGGTATGGTACATGAATAAATTGGCTTGGTACTGTCTGGGAAATCTGTCTGTACAACTCACAAATTCTGTTTGATATGGAGGACTTCGTTTATGTGTATGTTGCTTGAGTTACAAGCTCTCCTTTGAATGTAGGGCAGGTCTTATTCTTCTGCCTTTTTACATCTATTTTTGGGACAAAATAATGTCCAGAGGGCATGACACAGTGACAGAATTTGATAGTCACTGAGCCTTGACAGTCTTCTGATTGTATGGCAATATCCTTCCTACAATAACAAGTGATCTTTGAGCAGTCTGAGCGTTATGTGTCTTTACATGTCATCGACTTTTAAAGCATAAAATCCTAACCAGAATGCTGACAGGGATCTTGTGAGCCCCTGCAGGGGGTGGGCAAGCTGGGGGCTCAGGGTAACAGACACAGAGACATTTGCTGCGGGGAATGCAAGTAGGAGCACAAGGATCAGCTACATGCTTCAGCTTTGCTCTGGTCTGAGGCCAAATACACAGGTCCAGTACAGAAGTCTGGCATAGGTGTGGAGCAAGAGCTTTGTCAGGGCACTGACAGGCAGCTATGAGGCACCAGAATCATCAGTCCAGTTGCAACTGGCCCATGCATTTGAGACATCTCAACTTTTTGCTTTTGTTTCAGCTAACAGCGCCTGCCTGTGGGGTAGCTGAAGGCACAGACCACTGAAGGCAGGGTCATCAGGACCCCTCTGAGCACCCATGCCCATATAATAAGTATCACTCTCTGTTGTTGGCTGAAAATTGCTAAGAATGCTGAGCTAGTACACCCATGCACAGGGCTCAGTGCAGCACAGAGACTCTCTCGTCTTTCTATAATAGAGCAACAACAAAAACCAGCTGCTTTGCTTCAGAGGTGGCTCCAAGTATCCAGCTTTAGACAGCTCCAGAAATGTAAGATGATTTGGGTTCAGCTTCCTAGTGTGAACATCCCTCGCTCAGTGATGCCAAGAATCAAGCCAGCATGTCTGCAATAAAACAGATCTAACAAAGACTGCTCCTGGCGATGCTCTGCTGTCACACCAGCACCAAATATCTTTTTCATTATGTTCGAATCAGTCTCATTAGTTCAGTCAGACTTCATTTTCTTCAATGCTTGGGGTCTTCTTGAAGTAAGACACATTAACTTCATCTTGATTTATAGCCCATGGGTTGATTTCACTGGTTTGTAAACTGAACTCCTACACATTTTTCCTTCCTTATGGCTGTATTTTCTGTCCTCTTCCCTCCAAGAGCTGCCTGTCTGATCAGCCCATGTGCTGTGTAGGCTAGTTAAAGATTAACACAGCCAAATTGTGGCAGTGTAAATCTTGAACATGCACAGAAACATAGAAAACAATTTGCAAAACAAGTTACACAAGCACTTCATGAAAAAGGTTTGCTCATAGTATTTCTCATTTTGTTTGTTTCTTTTATCAGTCAGTGACCAAAAGTTTGGACTGTTTGCAGTTCTACTTTCTTGTAATTCAACATTAAACCTAAAACTCACATTGTGAAACTAGAATCTGTGACCACTCTGCCTCACAGAATGGTCAGACAGCTGACTGGTCCTGCTCCCTCCAGTCACACCCTGTACAGCAGAGGGACTGGCTGAATATCTGTAAGAATTTGCCCAAAATTAAACCCCAACACTTATCATTTAATAGCCCCAGAACAGGTTTTGCATCCTGTAGAAGGAAGGTCAGCATTTGTTCCTCAAGGCATTAGAGAATCAATCCCAAGTGCCACATTTTATGGTTGGGTACAAGCCTGTAAGGACTGTTTACCATGGCGCTTGGCCAGCATTTTTGCACAGCCTGGGAAAAGTCCATGTCTTTTCCATGTTACATCTGTTCAGCAGGAGATACTCGCATCTGCCTCAGCAGGAATTCCTCTACAGGTGTTAGAAAACTCATGTTGAAATGTAAAAATTCCATTTTTTCAACTGTTCTGTGTTCTATCATCCAGCCATAATAATGTGTCTCAGTTTTTGCCTTTATGCTGCAAACCTCAGAGCAAACATGGCCTGATACCTGATAGGGGTCATGTTGAGTCATAGGAGTCTTTTTCAAGACAGCCTCACACGTACTCAGTCTGTATTTGTTTTGCTTCTGTTTGCCTGCTCAAATATGTGTGCCAAGAGTTCCCACTGACACCAGCATCCAAATCCACACTTTTTACTCCACGCTGGTGATTTGTCTAAAAAACACCTGCACTTCTGAGCAGCTGCACTTCTGTGGGGCTGGTGTTCTGCTCATTATCACTGTGCTAAAATCCTTCCTTCCCTCCCCACAGAGAGACTGGGCCACTTGGAGACAAGAGAAGTCCTCTGGTTTTATGTCCCAGGGTGGCACTGCCAAAGCTGGGAGGAGCACACCTGAGTGGGGAGTTGACAGGTACAGTGACAGGCTTGGTTCAGACTGTTTGCACTGGGTTTGCACTGAGGTGTTAATTAGTTTAAACTGCTCCAATAGCTGTGGGAAAATGCCATAACTGCAGATTCAACATAAGAGAACCTGCAGGTTCTGCCTTTCACCTGGAGGTGCCCTGTGCTGGACAGGACACTGAATCACAGGATCTCCAGTAGTGTGTCATCCTCCTTGGCAGAGGTTGTGGTGGGCATGGATCAAAAGAGATGGCAGGAAAAAGGAACCGACAAATCTCTTACCCCTCCTAGGTCTGGGGGCAACCTGCTTTGGATGTGTTAGCCCTCCTGGTCATCTTTCTCTACCATGGGATCTTCACCACAGTCTCTGGGACCCCACCTCAATATCTGCTGCAGAGCCAGGCAGTTTTACCAGTGTTGTATGTTCAGTTTAGGAATCTTCTGCAAATTCCCAGTCTATTACACCCAAAAGGGAGGATGCCAGAAGATCTCATTTTCATTGCAGTGGGGAAGAGCAGAGCTCTACAGAACACACTGCAAGAAAGAAGGGAGGGACTGCCATGAGAGATGGGTAAAATAGCAGTGTACAGACTCGCTAACTCTCTTCAGCACCCAGCTGGGGACCAGGTGAATTGATTTTTCATCATTTTGGGCATTGTCAGATACAAACAAAATGGCACAAATTTCATAATGTTAGTGGGGATCTGGAGCTTTCCAAAAAAAGCCCACAGCCATTTCTCTGACAGTGGCAGCACAAATACAAGTAGTTTTGCTGCACGCCAATTTCTTCTTAAATCTCTTCCTTCAGGGAGCTGAGTGCTTTGAAAATATTTAGAGGGACTGGAAGCTTGCCTGCTGCTCAGCTAATGTAGGTCTCAAAATCTCTGATAATGCTCCAAAGAGTGTTGGGCTGCATTGATGGGCCAAGTTCCTTTAGACTAGGCAGAAGATGATGTTTTGGCAAGAAAAAAAATAGAGATCCAACCAGGTGTCTCTAGAGAAGGAGGAATTTATATTCATGCTTTGTGTCACACAAATCCAGATAGCATCATCTCCAGAACTGTCGAAATATTAAATTCAACCTAAAAACTGAGACAGGCAGTAAATGCCTGCAGAGTGGGCGACTCTCCAGGAGGAGACAATGGTTGGCTTTTAGCACATCCCGCTTTTTTATTTCCTCAAACAACTCGGCTTGTGTGTGCTGCCAGTTGCTTGTACTCAGCTCCCTGTTTATATCCATGCATCCACTGAGGCTTCCCATTTCCATGGGTGGGATGTAGCCAAGGTGGTTTTCCTGTCTCTCCTGCTCTGTGTTTATGTAGGCAAAGTGAGACAGTTAACAATGTTGAATCTCCACAGCTGATGCCAAGGGCCTTTGCCCTCACAAAGCTACTCAGTTGCTTTTCAGTGCAAAACTTAAGCAGGGTTGGTTTGATTTTTAAATTGCAGCCTGCTAAGACTTAGGAAGGAGTGAGCTGCACTGAGGCAGTGACACCCTGGTGTGGGAGAGAGAAATATTTCCAGTGTTTCATACTTGAGAAAACTTTCTGTCCCCATCATACGGCCGAGGTTTGTACCCTTTGACCCCACAGGGCTTTTACATAGGCAGTTTGCTCCTGACTTGTAAATAGGAGAGATTGTTCCCATGGTTATTCCCAACAGTTCCATCCAAAATATCATCTGGTTGTTTTGCAGAAGCAATAGAGAACTGGTGGGGGGAGATGGTCCAACTGCCACTGTCCTGAGAAAAAGAGCTGCTCTGATTACAGGGACAAAGATATATATGTGGGTTCTGTTGCGTATCCATCTTTGTGTCTGGGTATTTGTCATTTTCATTGCTGAGAGTGCCGTGGTGGACAAGGCTGGTCACAGGTGACAAGCAGCTTTTAGAACATGAAATTCAGTGTTTTCAGCAAGGAAAACATAAGATTGTGGTGCTATCCAGGAAAACCAAAGAGCTGCCTGTCTGTTAGCGCTTCTCTCCTGCACAAGATCGATTTTGTCAGAGTAGGAACACTTTGACTTATCTGACTGATGACAGACAAATCAACCCCCTGGTGACAAACCCACTTTGTGGACTGTCCTTTTCAGGTAGGGCCCCTGCCCCTGTATTATCTGCCAACATTTTTTCTGCTTCCAGCAGGCAAGTTGTGTTGTTTGTCTCTTTTTGCAACTAAAAACCAGAACTCAGACCTCAGAGTCTAAATCCACAAAGTCACTGAGAGGTCTGATTTTCTACGTGACTGGAACTCTGAGTGCCTTTCCTGTAGTTATGACAGAAATATTCTGTACGTGCAGCACTTTTTCCTATGGGCATCTCTCTTCCCTAGACATGAGGCTTCCCATTCCTTGTTCATCCCAGTGAAATTATCACAGAGTCTCTGCAGCTCCCAGGGCAAGTACGCTACCAGTACAAATAAAATTAAATCTAAGCATTTTCTGAGCTCTTTCTACTGCCTCTTAGAGCTCTGAGGTTCAAGGACACCTTGTATTTTATGCATCAATATCCATTTTAAACCACCTACTCTTTTGACACACTTTGCACGTCACCCACTTAGTGCAGTCAGCCTGCAATCCCTGCTCGTGGCTTCCCTCTTTTCGTGGCCACCTTTGATGAGGGAAACCATTTTCAGTGTTTCAGCACTGCTGCTTGCCCCTAAAGGGACAGTGTCACTCGGAATTAACAGGATTTCATAACCACAATGAATTCTCCAGTTAACAGCAAAAAAAAAAAAAAAAAGAAATACTTGTTTTTCAAAATACTTGTTTTCAAATCAATGCCCTGCTGCTGTGTTGTGGTGTTGAGGACCTGAAAGTGAGATGAGTGAGAAAAAATGAACCTGACTCATGGAGTTTTATTATTTAAACAAAATAAAAATCACACCGTGGTTTAGAATGGAAGTATCTACCATTAAGATGTTTGGATATTTAAATGGCGCTGTAGAAAATCTGGCCTGGGAAATGCTTCCAGTGGCCGTAAGGTTGAGGTTTAGGCATGAGCACGTTTTTGCCAGGGTGCTTCCAGCGGCTGGGGGTCCCTTTGGCTCTCCAAATGCAATCCCACAAAGTATTCCTCGGGATAACGGGATAACGGGACAAGGATTCCCCACGGCCCTGTCCCGGGTCCCGCACCGCCACCTGCTGGCAGCGCGCTGCAAGTGCCGCTCCCGCCCGCCCGGCCGCCCTCGGTGTCACCCCTTTGCAAGAGCATCCCTTCCACAAACACCCGCCGGCCTTCAATTATCGACCTCACGGGGCATTTTTAATCTCATGGCCACTTTGCGGCTAGTCAGCTTAATTAGTCCGAGCAGTCAGTCTCATCTCTAGACCGTGGCTGTCGTATTAGTGGGAGTCCTGTGGACTGGATCACTTAGTCAGCGCTTCCTGATGTCATCCAAAGTCTTTGCTTCATACATTTCTGATGAGGCTCAAAGCCTGCTGGCTCCTCTCTCTTCTGATCTATTTTTAATTAGTAGTTTGAGGCCTTTGCTGTTACAGCCATGGAAGGTGATCTGGGTGACACAGTCTCATTTGTCTCTATGTAGGGATGTTGATGCCTGTGCAGAGAGCTGTGACGTTGTCCAGGCAACAGTATGCTTGAGAGCAAGGAGCCTGCGGACAGCTCTTAGGAAGGGGTTTGCTGGATGCTCCAGGACAAGATGCCAGGATACCTAACCAGAATGGCAGAATGCCTATGGAAAGAGGACAGGGAGCCAGTAATGGAATACTTGTTACTTTTTGATGAATTAGCTCCAGATCATGCCAGAAGAACAGTTGTTTTTACTGTCCGCAAAATCTGTACAAAGCAGTCAGGAGAACTGCAAGCTATTGGAATAAATCTTCTCAAAATGAACTGCTTCATGGCATGGTACATATAATTTCCCATTTTTCTTACACAGGCACAATTCAGTATCTGTGATTTGGGAAGAGCTTTATCCTTCTCGATAATGATACAGCTGCAATGCATCAGGGCCGCATCCTGCAAGGGACTGAGTATCTTTTGAAACATGTTGAGTGCCTTTGGCTCAGAGCTTCCCCACCAGCATTTCAGCAAGGCTGAGACAAAGTCGTGGAGTCCTTTGGCACTGTGCAGCCCAGAAGGGCACAGAAGAGGACTGTGGGGAGTGTTCAAGCCAGCCAAAACCTGTGAGAAGTCTGGCACTTTTGCTTACTGTCTTTACAAGGGATACTGTCATTGTTTATTGATTGGTTATTTATGCTGCAGTGGCATCTTGGCTGGGAACCCTTAGGCCACATGCAGCAGGGGCCATACAGAATCAGAACAGAAAGGCAATCCTTGCTCCAAAGGAGCTCACAGTGAGACAAGAAACAAAAAATGAGTACTACAAACAGTGGCAAGGCAAGGGAACTAGGGACCAATATTATTAGGTGTGAAAAAAGAATTAGTCTGCAGTCATTTATAATTGCTAAGAAACCACAAAAATTTTTGACTCCTCTGCCTGTTTTCCCTCCTTAACTAGATTTTCTGCAAAGCTGGAAATGTGTCTGTTGCTTTCAATGTGCTAGATTTGTTATACATCTTCCTCAGAAAGTTCCTGACCTAAAACACATGGAAAAAGATGGAAGTGTTTTTGCTGGCTTCAGTGGACCTTGGATGAGCCAAAAGTCTTAAACACAAAAGACTTTAGTGGAAATGAGATATTATGTTTGCAGTTGAACTTTTGTCAGCCTAAAGCCCTGTGCCCCTGAAGATTTATTCAGGGATTTCCTTGTTTACTAGACCTACTAGTTTAGCAGTTCCTCCCATTTTTCTCCTTTAATTTAAAGCATTCCAAAACCAATCCCTTCAGCCTAATATTGGGTTTACCAGTCTGACAGATATTTCATTGAAGAGTTTTGAAGAATCTGTTTCTCCAGCAATAGTAAAGTCTGAACAAACATCTGGATACTCCCTTAGATGATGTGGGTTTGTGCATCAGCAGTAGCTGCAGATACAGTAGGTATCTGGGGACATGTACCTTATTTCTGTTTACAGCTATAAGGGTAGAAATGGAAAAATTTGTGGATCTTACATTATTTTTTTCTTTTTTTTCCCCCAAATATTTTTATGCAGAACTACTCTGTGATCTGAGACTTAAAAGAGCTTCTTTGCACATGTCCTTCCTCTTATTTACTTCAGCTGACCCAGCAGTCTGAAGGAATGGTGACTTTAATTGAAAGAGCAGGTACCCCACTGATAAATATCTTTGCTTGCCTGTCCCCTCCGTTGCTCACTCAAGTTCATGCCCATCACAGTTAGAAAAGCAGCTTTGATGGTGATAAGAAGGAGCAGTAATCCTGCTCACTGCTGCCACTGAGCATGCAGGGAGTCTGAACAGACCAGGCACCTGGGAGCAAAGCTGTCATTGTGCCATCAAAAGGGAAAAAAAGCAGTGGCACAAACCCCACTCATTTAGAGGAAAAGGTCCATTTTCAAATACATCATAGAAATGGAATAACCTGTAAAAGAAAGGGATGAATCTAACAGGTACCTTCAAAGAGCATCAGGCCAGGTAAAGGCAAGAAGATAAATAAGCAAAGTCAGAAAGGTAAAACTCCAAGCAAGATAAACCTTTAGTAAGTGCTGTGTCTCTGTGGAAGAAGAAAACATCTTTCTTCAGGTTACAACAAAGAGGCAAAAAGTCACTCTGCCAGCATTTGGTACTGCAAAGTCCGGCAGATGATTGTAATCACTGAACATGGAATTGCAAATCACATCAGATTCTTTATTTAATACTATACTGGCTCCAACTAAAGGTCTGGTTTACCTTGCTGACAGAGACATTTTTAGAAGAATCATCTTCCCAGTCACTCAGCATTCAGTTAACTCCACAAAGAAGAGGAAAAAAACAATTCCAAAGCCAAAAGATTGTGACACTTGGCAGGAGAGTCTGTTAAAGTAATTGATAGGAATATCTGGAAAATGAGAATGGGATAGGAGATGGAAGTTTGTGGTTTAGAAAGAGGAACAACAGCTTCCTGTACAGGTAGGAGTTATGCCTGTTTCTTTTGAAGGTGAAGCACTGGCCATGCTATTGAGAGGGCAATAGGCACAGATCTGTCCCACCAGGATTGCTTTTGTATTCCTCATACTACGGATCAGACCCTCAGCTGGAGGAAGATCCATCTGTGAGGAAAAATAACTCGATCTGGGTGCCCAGGGGTACATTAGTGGAGCTCTACTCCCTATGGTGAGTGGAGTTCAAAGCACCATTCATCCATCCATCAGTGTTGATTACATCTCCACAGACTGAAAGGGAAACTTCAGTGCACACCTATAGATGCCTAAATGTGGGGGTCTCATTTTGTGAGCTGAATGTCAGCTGCAGAGCAGAAGCAAAGCCATCAGAGTTATACCAGTTGGCTGTAGCTATAAACCTGATCCTATTATTTTCCTGGCTTGAGGCACATGTATGTCTTTATTTACATTAACCAGAGTTAATGTACACAGTTTGGTAACAAATTCACTACTGGCAGTAGTATAGAAATGAAGATGTTTTACAGATCCTCATAAAAGAAATTGCTAACTGTTTGTGAAATATTAAATTCAGGGGCTTATGCTTGGATTATTTAATGCAGTTAATGACGAATCTTTGACCTCCTCTGTGCTTTTGTGGTCTGGCCAAAGTGTTCGTACATCTGGAATTTGGCTTCTTCATAAAATGTTAAATAAACACAAAGTTGTCATCACGTATATGAGAAATTACAGAGCTTAGCATGCTGCTTTTGAAAATTCACCTTCCCCATGTCTGTCCTTTTGACTAAAATGCAACATTTTAAATATCTGTTTGGATGTAACATAATTTCTTCTGGTTTCAAGGAATGTAATTATTTACTTGCTGCAAGCTGAGGCAAGGATTTTCCTCTGGCTCTGTAGAGCACACGCACACACCACCTTAAATGAGCTCAGTTTGCCTGCAAAGACCTCCTGCAGGGCTGTGCAATAGCATGGCAAGTAATAGCTAAAACCTGCTTAGAGCAGCATCTTTAAAGAAAAAATTTCCAGCTAGTGTCTCATTTAGTCAGCACAGGAGATGCTGTCACTGCTCTAGCTGAGACTGCCAAATTTTAGCCTTGAAAGTTGGTAAGTCAGCCTTCCTCTTGTGTTCCTGCTCTTCCCACTGTTGGGGCAAACAGAGAGTCTGTG
Organism: Scytalopus superciliaris; assembly: GCA_013400415.1. Taxonomy (NCBI): domain Eukaryota; kingdom Metazoa; phylum Chordata; class Aves; order Passeriformes; family Rhinocryptidae; genus Scytalopus; species Scytalopus superciliaris. The sequence continues at coordinate 78,507 of VXBX01005467.1, forward strand.
GGTTCACACACACAGAAACAGTGACCTGCAGACAGTGCTTGCTCTGAGGAAGAGGAGCTCTGGAAGGGATGCTAAAAATGTGCTAAAACCTACCTTTGGGAGAAGATACCTCAGAATCTGAAGAAACAGAGAAAACAAGCAATTATTTCTTATAACTTTTTCTTTCTTTCTACAACAAAACAAACAGACTGTTTTAAGTAATCTCCTGAGGCAATGGGTTGATCTCGTTTTCCAGAAGGGCTTTTATACTCCTTTCACTGTCTTCTCTGGAGAATGGTTATATGAGTCAAAAACTTATTCACCTGGGCTTTGACATAATTTGTTTTAGACTTCATCTCTGTTGTTTCTTTCCTTGTATGGATTTTTCTCCTTCCCTGATTCATTATAGAGTATGGGTTTGAGGTCCTTATACAAAAGGTTTGCTAAAGGCAAATATCTTTCTATCTTTTCTTTTTCGTCAGTGATTTTGCTTAGTGACTCTGGATTGATATCAGCTGTAACAGTTCATTTCAGTTCTTGGACGAATTTGGGGGGAATTGAGCTTGGCACTTTGTAGGTTAGTTGCTTAGCTACCTAGTGTGGTCTAAGAACATCCCTTTTTTGCTTCCCTCTATATTTAGTATGTCCACTGTAGCCTGAACTGTCTTCCATGTCTCCTTTAATCGCATACACTAGCAGGCTTTTATAAGGCTTTTCTGTCTAGCTCCATGGGAGAGTGACAGCATATTTTCTCAGTGCTGTGTTGTTCCAGTTGCTGCTCTTCAGCAGTCACCCCCTTTGAATAGACTTCTGTGATTTTGTAGTACCATTGTGTGGTAACATTTCCTTAAGGAGTTGTCAAATTTTCTGGTCATACTGGCCAATTTAGACTTGGTAAATTCCGATCTGGCCTGAGTATAAACAACTTCATTGACTCCACACATAAACACAGAGCAGGTTTTACGCGTGTCTGGAATAGCTGATCTTCCGTATTTGTCTCTAAATTCTACTTTTAGGAGGCAAATATCATCATCCAACTTGTAAACTTGCAAATACATTCAACAGGTCACAGTATTCAGGGCTCACCCTGTAATCTCTCACTGAATTATGAGGTAATCAACAGGGATGGTGCCTTTGAAAATGATCAGATGCAGAACACCTGGGCTGCCTTCAGCCTGCCCATTCCCCAGTCCTGCTCCTGAGGCTCCCCTCACACAGACAAAGATTTGGAAATGCAATTTGCAGCTTCAGGTTTCTCAGTGTGAAAATGTGACCTTCTGCTGGGCTGGCTCCCTCCTGCAGAGTTCCATCCTCAACCCCACGCAGACCTGGCTGCATCCCTGATGAGAAGGTGAGTGGGGCAGGGAATGAGCCAGCTCATCCTCCCTCCTCAAAATTGAATGGGCCTGCCAAAAGGCTGTTTTATTGGAGAGGAGACGCCAAAGTGGAGGTAGGAGAGAGAAGGAGACATAGCTACTACAGCTAGTCCTTCTTAGTGAGTGGCTCCAACATAGATGCCCCTCACTGGAGAGGACAAACAGTGAATTGACTGAGGAGTGAGACTTTCCAGGCTTCACCAGCCATCTCAGGGCAGGCTGTGGGACAGAGGTGCCCTGCCATCCCCTGGCCTTTCCTAGAGCCACTCTCTCAGGAGTCACTCCTTCCCTAGCCAAGTCTGCTGAACATTTTCTACTTGCTGCTCCCTCTGGCTTTCCCTTTCAGCTGCTGGCTGCTCCTACTTGCCATCACTTATATGTAAGAATCTGAAGGGAGGGTGCCCAGAGGATGGAGCCAGGCTCTTCTCAGTAGTACTGAGCAATAGCACAAGAGGCAACAGGCAGAAACTGATGCACGGGAAGTTCCACTTGAATATGAGGAAGAACTTCTTTCCTGTGCAGGTGACTAAGCACTGAAACAGAATGCCCAGAGAGGCTGTGGAGTCTCCATCTCTGGAGATATTCCAGAACCATCTGGACAAAATCCTGTGCCATGTGTTCTAGGATGACCTTGCTCGAGCAGGGAGGTTGTACCAGATGATCCCATCAGTGGCCCCTTCCAACCTTAACCATTCTGTGATTCTGTGATTTAGTGGTTTCAACTCCACCTTCCACCACACAAGACCATGTCTTTCATCTCTGCTGTGCCTGCCTGGGCTGGCAACTCCAGCAGTACCTTTTCCAGTCCTCCCCATCCAAGACCTCCCTCTGGTGTCACGCAGCCCAGTTCTCTGAAAGGTCACCAGGGGAAAACTCATTTTTCTCATCCCAAAAAATCAGAAGTCCTGTTAATTAAAAAGCCTGTTTCTTGCCTGATTCTTTCAGCCTGACAAGGTTTCAGAGCAAAAGTGTGACGGCCAATGTAGGCACTGCAGATTCTGAAAAAGCAAAAGGGAAGGGGAGGGAATTGATCCAAATTCATGGTAGAAATGATTGCCAGTGACAAAAAATACCACAACCTCACCAGCTGCAGCTGGTCAACTTCACTCCCTCTACTAGGTCTAGCCCTCAGCTAGTTTTACTCCAACCAGATTTGTCTGTCTTAGTTGTGGATGCAAATCTGGGTGCGTGAGTGGTGGCTACGCTGGGAAAATCGGAGTGGGTAGAAGAACACTGTGATGTGCCTTGAGGCTGTGCCCAATGTTAGATTTTGCTCAGAGGCAGTTTCTGGTATTGGCTCATGAATAAAAAAATGCCATACGCAGCCACTGGGAACTGTGGGGACAGGACAAACCAATTTTAATGAGGAAAAGATTGATATAATTCCTAACTGATCCATAACATGAAATGCTTCTGTTTCTCAGGTCCCCATGCACAGCACAGTTGTGTAGCTGCTGAGGTTCTTCTCTGGGACTCAGACTTTCATTAAACAAAGGGGTAAAAAAAGGAAAAGAAGAAAAAAAAAAAAGATAAAATATCTAGTCTGTATAGCTGTGAATAAAACCTTCCAAGCATGAAAAGAAAGTCAAGTCTTGCCTATGCACAGAAGTCTATTGCTTTAACTACTTTAAAAGGCATAATGGAAGACATTAGCCAGGTATAAAGCTGTTTTATACCAGTGTAGCTAATCCCATATGGCAGGGAGACATATGGGCACAGCTCTCAGACACTTTTATCCTAATAGAAGACTAAGCATACAAAGGGAGGCATTTTGGCCCAGGTTGCCAGACAGAGACAACCTAGTTTAGCACAAGTGATGCAGCTCCTGCACCTGATGCAGGAATGTCACAGCCACTCATCCCTTGGTTCATACAGAGCCTCCTCTTGCACAGCAATTACACCAACCCAAAACCCAGTTGTAACCTTGGTGTGAGCAAGGCTGCTGTGCCCATATCGGAACACATCAGCTCCAGAAATGTCTGCCCATGTCAGAGCATTGGTAAGGCTTTGCTTTTCCTATTCAATAACAGAAGCCTGCATGCAGACACCTCAGAAGGCTGACAAGCCCTCTTGCTGGCAGAACTTACTGTGCTTGGGAACTCTTCTAACCTTTCAGCAAAAGAAGGATCATCATGTCCATAGAAACTAAAAAGGATGGTTTTGAGAGCAGCAAGTACATCTTTGCAACAGAGTGCAAGTCTGAATCTGCAGCTGCCCTGAAATGTTTTTCACTGAGAATAGTGTGTGCTGTCTTCCTGTTTCTAGGGGGCATTGACCCAAATGAAGATATCATTCTGTGGATGAGCTGTTTCTCAAGACTGTAACTCCAAGGGGCTTGTTCCAATGCTTTTTTCTGTTCCTCCTCTGACCCTCAAAAACACTGTCTCCTTTTCTAACACCTAAAAAAAGCCAAAACACTTCAAATGTTTTCTGCAGCTTACATGAGCTCCCTGGGACCTGCAGAAGAAAGTCCTTCTGGTCTCTTTCTCCCTCATCCTCCAGCTCAGCTCCGCGGGTCTCTGTGGCAGATGGCAGAGCCTGATTTGTCCCAGGTAACTACTCTGTGCCAGCTCCTGGAACTGTGCCTGAGGGCTCTGGGCCCTCAGGACTCTGCCCTTGGACCTGTGCTTCCTTTGCATAGTCATCTTCTCAAATGGTCTCAGGCTACAAGAACAGACAGCTTGTGTTAGTGCTCCAGCAGCCAACAGTGGCACACGGGGGATGATATAGATTGTACATACTGTTTCCAATAGAGTTCAACAAAGAGGTGTCATTACAAAACTCAGGTTTGCTTCCAAATTTCTTGTCTGAGCTTTGAGGTTCTGAATTTGCCTTTTGTCTGCCACCAATGTGACACTAAGATTATTAAGAGAGCTGCAAGACAGAAGTACATTTGCAAGGACACTCGAAAAGTTCCATACCACTCAGTTGTGAATGACATTCCAAAATGGGAATGTTAATTTTACAATGGACCTTTTTGAGTGAAATAGCTCTGTCATTCCTCATTCCAGTGAAGTGTCTCCTCTTGTAGCACCCCGTAAGGAGTTTCAAAGAGAGAAAACCTCTGGGCTGCCTCTGATGGGAAATTCCCTCTGGCTTTTCAATGCCTGAGAGGGAACTCACAAAAATCTGTGCTCAGATATTTAGTGGTGTTTCCCTTCCATCTTCATGCCTGTGGGTTGTGTCTGTGATTATTTGTACATATATAGCTCATGTTTGCATGTACCTGTCTCTGGAGATCCAATTTTTCTACATTATTGAAGGAGAAAACATGCAGCAAGAGTCCCTACTCTCTAACAAGGTCCTAGTTGCTGATGATTGCACAGAGGCAATCCTCAAGCCACCCAAATTTACTGAATAGAAAGGCAGCTGGAAAAGCTAAATGACAAAGTAATACAAGAAAAATAATAGATTGGGTCAATGACAGAGCCAGGAGGGGACTCACATCACCTATCACATCAGCCAAATCTTGGTCCCACTCCTGCCTCACTGTGTCTTACAGACTCTGTGCAGCCACAAGCTGAGTTCCAAGGTGGCAGCTCTGGGAAAGCTCTGTTAAGATCTGCTGCTGTCTGGAGCCACACTGCCTTCAGGATGCAAAAGGGACTTATTTACCCAGTGCTTGGAAATGTCTCTGGCTTTGTTTCTGATAAGAGCAGGTCTAAAGATAGGTGTGAAAAGTCACTTTTTGAGGATAGGAGGCATTTATGCCCCTGAACAGCATCCAATGGGTTTCTCAGTCCCCAGAATGCAGGTAAAGGCAGTCAGAATAGTGGAAAACAAGAAAGCAAGGAAAAATTGCTTTCCTCAGAGACTTTTTTGACCATTTAATAACTGAATGCAATCACACCAGTGTTTCCCAGCTCGTGACAGATTCACCATTAGCTTCTGCTTTTTTTTTCCCTGCTGTACTGTCAAGGAGAGTCTGCAGGCTTTGCTGTGGTGCACATTGTTGGCACATTGCTCAGGAGACCCATCTCCCCAGACAACGCCAAGTTACTCAGCCACATTTCCCAGGTCCTACATTTGATATTGCTCAGGCAGACAGGCCTTTTCCAATTACTCATCCCATCCTGGGTGTGCAAGGAGCAGCCTCTCCCCTCCCAGTCCTTCCACCTTCTGCAAAAATACACACATTTAGAGCTGAAACTCATCACCTGACCCAGCCCTGTGCCTGTGGAAAACCCTAGGGAGGAGCATGGGGCTGGGAGTGCCAGCAGCGAGGGATTCCCCTTGCTGTGGCAAACCTGAGCAGGCTGAGCAGCTTCCTGCTTCCTTCTCCTATTCCCCATCCCTGAAAGTGTTCAAGGCCAGGTTGGATGGAGCCCTGAGCAACCTGATCTAGCAGGTGTCACCCTCCCCATGGCAGGGGGGTTGGAACTAGATGGTTGGAACTTTAAGGTCCACAAACCATCCTGTGATTCTCTCATTACCCCCTCAGGCCCAGGACATTCGGCAGCACGGCTGTGGGCACAGTCAGTCCTTTCTTTCTTAGGGCTTTGCTGCTCTTAAACCTGCAATGTTCATGTGTGCCGAGCAGCAGGTGAGAAGCACAGAGGCAAGTGCCAAAAAAAACAGGGCCAAAGGGACCAGTTTCTATAGGAAATGGAAAAGACTGAAATGTATGAAGCATGGTTCATGAACTTTGGTGGGGAGGAGCAGCAATACACTGCCAAGTGTAGGAGTTGAAGAGGTTTGGCACTCAGAGAGGACTGTAGAAATATGTAGAGCAGCATCCAAAGAAGAATTAGAGGTAGGTTTAAGCTGTACAATACAGAGATGGGCTTGGAGCACAGCACTAGGGCAGCTGGAGGATCAGCCTCTCCAGGGAAAACTGAGCTGCTGAGAGGACTTGAGGTGTCCAAAGCCTGGTGGTGCCCTGGGAGCTTGGCAGCCGCATTGTTCTGCTCTGAGCTCCAGGAGTGAGAGGTTTAGTTCAGAGCTGACATTTGCTCTGGGCTGCTACCCCTAAAAGCACTTTTTTCCTTTCCTGTTACATTTGGCTGATTTGTTGGTTTTTTCCTCTGTTTTCTTTCTCAGCACTGCAGTGGTGACTCTGCTTCATTCTCACTTCACAGACTGTATGCTAGGCAGGAGAGCTGTCAGGTGGGATGTGAGCACAGAGCAGGGCCCAGATTTGGGAAAGCTGCTTTCCAGATTGTTCCAGGTATAGAGACATTCCTTTCTGTGTGGGATTCTTGGAATGTCTCTCTGTGACTGCTTTCAAATTAATCCAGGTGCTGTGCTGCACCGTGGAAAATGCCATTGAACACAAGGAAGGAAAACTCCACAGACCTACACATTTGCCTTTGAATAAATGAGGACTTGAAAAAGATGGAAATGTAAGTGATGTGCTGTGTGCAGGCAGTGGGAAGCATTAGAAACAACAGGATTACTTTGCAAATCCTTTTTCAAAGCAGAAGCAGTAGGACACAGCCACATCAGACACATATCATTTTTCTGTTCACAAATGCTTTCAGACACTTAATCATAGCCTGTGGCATCACAAGAGGATGTGCATTGGAGCGAACCCTTGGTCCATATGCTCTGGAGCAATCCCCAGTTCCTCCTCAGTTCCAGCCAAAAGTGGCATGAATTTTGGGAAAATCATCTGTCTTCTTATCATTAAGAGGATGGATGTATTCCCTTCCATATATTATAAACAATACCTTTTTTCATTATTAATCTTTTAAATGAGACAGTTACTCTCAAATGCACCACCTTCCTTTAATAATATCAGCTCTTCACAGCTTTTGATCTCTGAACCAAGACAGTATTTTGTTTCAGTTTGTCCTTATCTGCAGCATGAAATTTGTTTTCTATTTCTCTTGCTTGGTAAATCACAATTTTTCACATGCTTCCACAGATGTTCTGCATGGCCAGACCTCATCCCATTAATGTTCACCTTCAGCCAAGAACTGCCTGCATGAGAATTTTGGATCATATTTTGTATGGGGACTTAGCAAAAGAGGCATATGCCTGCCACCAGCTCATGCCACTTCTTTGGTGGCTTTTATTTTTCCTCTGGACACTTTTTTTTTTGGAAAGCATCATTGAGCCTGGCAGGACTGCAGAGTGCTTGAGTGTCTGGGAGCAGACACAATTTCTCCCACATAGGTGATCCCACCAGAATCCAGCCCTGCTGCCCCATGATGGCATGAATGAAGAATCAGGGGGTCAGAGGAAAAAAGTAATTTATTTCTCTGCAAGAGATGGATAACTGAACAAGAATCTTTCAAGTCCAGCAATCTAGTGAGCAAACAGGAAGTATGTTAGAGAATGAACTGCAAAGGGGAGGGCTAAAAGCCAGACTGGGAATGGGATAATGCAAGTCTGACATCCTCACCCGACTTTTCAACAGAGGGCTAGAGAAGCACTGCAGCAGATGGCCTGGGGAGGCTGTCATCTCCCCAGCACAGGATTTTTGGAGCAAAAGCCTTTTAGGGGCACTTGAAGGTCCTTCCTGTATACAAGTATATTACAGGTATGACTGCAGGACCTCTTGAGGGCTTACTTGTATTATCCTGTCATCCTCCAGCCCTCTCCCACAGAAGGCACTGGCCAAATATTTGTTCTCTCTAAGAGCAGGTAGCCAGTATTTGAGACAAGTATTTATTTTAAAAGTTATTGCTCTCCTCTGGGTTACCAGCCCTGGCTCTTCTAGTTAGAGTTTTGCACTGTGTCTTGTAATGCACACACCACCTTCCCTCTGCCAGCAGAGGAAGAAGCTGACTTGGAGCCAAGACAAATGAATTGTTCTCTGCTCATTGCCCAAGATGAGTAAAACACTGAAAATAAACAAATAGCATGTGTGCCTAGAACTGCTTGGATTTACCATTCTTATATCCCAGGCTACCCTGGTTCAATGAAGGATTCTTAATGGCATTTTTAACCTTGTTACCCTTAAAGGGGAAAGGATCATTGTACCTAACACCCTTCCTGGGGGAAGGGAAATCTTAAAAGCTGTCCATGATCAACAGCTCAGCTTCTCAAACAGCACAAAATCTGCTTCAGCAGACATTGGCTTTTGGGAAGTCCAGATCCAAACTCTGCCTGCTGGACCTAGGTGTAGGTAAAACTACCTTTATCCCCCTTATATGCTGCAGATGTTTTGCAGGCAGGTAGTGAAGAGCATGGCATACACTTGGGGAAAAGCTCTTGCTGGCTTTAAGTCATTTTGTATGTTTGGTAGCATGTCAAACCATTTATGTCTTTATGATACTGCACACCACTCAAGCACAGAAGTGCTTTAAAATTATAAACCTTTTTGTAAAGAAAATCATTACCTTCCTGTACTCATCAGAGTATTGCTCTCAACTGGAGATTCCCCTGAAGAGAAAACTGCAAGCCAAGGTAATCTTGCTGCAATCTAGGAGGAGGCAATCCTATTAATTGAGGCAGGAATCTGGATCTCCTGGCTGTGCACACCGGTCTGTTAAGGCGTGGTGAGTTGATTAGACACCAAGTGCCACCGAAGCCACTTTATCAGTCCCCCTCCTCAGCTGGGCAGGTGGGAGAAATCATATCAAAAGGATCACAGGTGAAGATAAAGATAGGGAGAGATCGCTCACCCATTATTGTCACGGGCAGAACAGACTCAAACTGAGGAAAATCAGTTTAATTTAACAATCAAATTTGACTGTTTGTTTTAACAATCAAATCAGAGCAGGATAATGAGAAATAAACCCTAAATTTTAAAACAACTTTCTTCCATCCCTCCCTTCTTCCTGGGGTTAATCTCACTCCCTATTTTCTCTGTCTCCTCCATCTGTCTTGGAGTTGGCTGGCATTGGCTCTGTCAGACGTAGGGGAAGCTTCTAGCAGCTTCTCACAGAAGCCACTCCTGTAGCTCCCCCACTACCAAAGCCTTGCAAAGCCAATACACCAGGCTGTGTATGCAGGAAGGAGAGCTCCGTCCTGGTGGCACATGTGAGCACCAAGTAGGTTTGGTGCACTGTGATGGGCATCAGTGGGAGTCAGAATTTAATGCTGTGCAACGAAATGCTGTGTGGATCTGAAAGAACCACTGCCAGGAAAGTGGTCCCTAAAGTGCCCGTTCAGGATCAGTCACCACCATGGTTTTACCCAGGTGGGAGTGGCAGCATCTCCTCTGCAAAGTGTGAAATGGGGCCAGGGAGGAAACACAAGAGGGAGCACAGAACAGTGTTTAATAATGAACATCTGGCTCTCAAAGCACAGGCTGAGAGGCTGATTTATCGACACCGAGACAATAGACTATTGTGCTATGTCACAGGAACCATTTGACTGGGTCTATTCATTCCTACAGATATATGAACTGCCCGTCTCTTATAAATGATCTCTTCCTTTCTTAGGTTGTTGCGTTCTCACTTCTTTTCTCTCCTGCTTTTCCTGGAGGGTATTTTTGTGCTGAAATATATGAATATCTGACACCAGTGCATTATTTTTTTCCTTGGCTGTGGTCAATGGCAGCATGTTAGAGTGTTGTCTAAGAGGGATTTTTCTACTTTTAACAAAACCAGATCCTCTCACTACAACTTGTTCTGCCCTTTCATATTCTGGCATGTGTGTGCAGGGCTGCATGCACTAGGGTAATGTGACCAGTCAATCAATGGCAATTACTGCTGTCTGAGGGCTAAGAAATCAGCTGTTCTGCTGCAAAGTGCAAACCTGCTCTTCCCAGGTTCTTAATGAACGGTGCCACCAAACACCAGCAAGGCCTTGAAAATCCCTCAGGAAAATAGAATCTGCATTGTTATTGTGTAAATAGGAAAACAAAGGCACAGTCAAGTCCCAACACGAATTATGAACTGTGATTCTGGGAGACCCCAGTTTTAGGCTTCCCAGTGTTGATGCCAAGGGCCCCATTCTCGTGTGTGTGAGATCTCCATTTCCCACCAGTGTAAAGTAGAGGAGAATTGCCCTTTGAGAATAGAAGGAAGCATTTGCTATCTCCATTCTGTTTCCATTTCCTTTGCACTACATAATGCTGCGAAGTATAAGACTGGAAGAGAAAAAACTATGTTAGAAAAGTATTTGAAACTTCTCATTCAACTAAAGAAATGTCAGTAGTAGTATTTTTTGTGCAGTGTTAATTCAGGCCTCTCCATGAATATGCAATTGAAGACAGACTGTAATTGCAAACGTTTCCTCTAGTCCCCTGCCTCATTTAGTACCCAGAAAGGATGATGCTCAATTAATGAGAAGCTAGTCAATAATCTCTTCTATCCTTACTGTTGTGGAAGGGTACTGTGTCTTACTTAATGCCTGTCTTTAAGCCCTGTTCTGAATATAGCATTACTCACGTTCTCCTGGGGCATGTCTCTGGAACTCTCTGTTATTTGAGTACTTCACAAATATGAGTCCTCGTTGTCACAGTCTGCAAGTTCATTAGTGAGATCAACCTTCTTGTACCAGGGAGGGACTCAAGACACTGATCAATGCTGGAAATCAACTAAAGATTATTTGAATGTCCAGTTGAAAGACACTGAGGTGCTGGAACATGACCAGAGGAGGGCAATGGAGCTGGGGGAGCTTCTGGAGCATGGGACTTATGATGAGCAGCTGAGGGAGTTTGGGGGTGTTTTATCTGGAGAAAAGAAGGTTTAGGGAAGACCTAATTACTCTCTACAACTACATGAAAGGAAGTTGTAGCAAGGTGGAGATCAGTCTCTTTTCTCGAGTAACAAGTAATAGGACAAGAGGAAAGAGCTTCAAGTTACACCAGAGAAGGTTAAGATTGGATATTAAAAAAAATTTGTTCACTCAAAGAGTGTTCAAGCATTGGAACAGGTTGCCTAGGGAAGTGGTAGAATCACCATGCCTGGAAGTGTTCAGAAAAAGTGATATGTGGTGCTCAGGGACATGGTTTAGTGGTGGCCTTGGCAGTGCTGGGTTAATGGTTGGTCTGGATGATCTTAGAGGGCTTTTTCAACCTTGATGATTCTATGATTCTGTGATACCAATGACAGTTTATTTTGGTTTTTAGCCACTCAATAAGATCCAATCTACAGCAGAACGACCTCAGTTTAGGATTACCACTGTTCAGGTCTTCCCCTACAAAACAGCCATGTCAGACTCCCTGCCATTACACACATACGAGCTGGGGAGATGCCGTGCTGGAGCTCTGAGCCTTGGCACTCAGAAGTGTCAGGTAGATCAGGCTTGTTAAACATGGAATAAAACCAAGAGATCTGTTTTGACAGGCCCAGACAGACAGAGCAGGAGTGTGTCTAACCCCTCCTGGCAGAGCTGCCCGGGCAGGCTGTCAGCCACCAGCCTGGACTCGGCCACCAGGGCTGTGGTGGGCAGGAGATCAGGCACACCGTGCCAGAGCCCGCTCTGGAGATGGATCTTTCAGAGCAGGACAGGCAAAGCTAATACAGCCTTGGCCTCAGGTTTCCAGGATTAAAGGCAGCATTGGTGCTGCTGGAGCCAAGAGGAAGCATCAGTCTTCAGAAAGCGTCACCCAAAAATTGCAGAGCGGTTTTAAAAATATGCTGCAAGCAATTTGTCCATGGTCATCTGGGAAATCTGTGGCAAGCTGGAAATACAATGTGGACATCCATCTCCCAGCCGTGTGTTTTAATAACAAAGCTGTGCTTCCCAGATACTCACCTACTTAGTTATTTTTTCCTCTATCAGAAACATTTTTTATGCATGTTTGATTTTTTTCCCCAACTTTACAAGGGTGGATCTCTATTATAGGCCCCTTTTTTTCTTTTCTTTTTTTTTACACTGAACACTGAGGGTATTTTAATGAATATCATTTGTAGAGCCCTGTGAAAATACATTTGACAATTGACGTTCGAGCACCCTAAATACGTTTACTGGCCTGCAGGAGCATAAAGTGATGAGAATTTAATTCACCAGTGAAGTGCACTGCAAAGGGACCTGCAGCTTCTCTGAGGGGTATTAGCATTTTAGGAAGCAACCATTTTAGGGGGAAAGTAGTACAGTGTGTTGCATTAAAAACTGTGGTGAGTTAGGGTAAACAGAAACGTTGTTCTGTGAAGTAATGCTGGGGGAATAGCTAGTCAAATCTTTTTGCTTTGTGGAATTTATACTCAGTGCTTCCAGGCACAAGATGGGTCTCTGTAAAACTGCCTAATTTTAGTGTTCTTCTATGCAAGTTTATACAAGACTTAAACAGCTAATTTCAACTGATACTCAGTTTTTTGAGAAACTCTGAATACCTGGTGTGGCAGGAGCAGAAGTCAGTGAGATCATCAGTCCAAGCCACTGTCCAGCAGATGGTAAGACCAGAGCATTGTGGATGTTCTTATCCAAGTTAATCGAAGCATGATATATGTCAAAGATGAGCACACTCACCTCCACACTGCAATAACCAAAACAAGAAATACACTAACCTGAAAAAGTTGTTGTGAGAACTCCTGTTTAGACACTCATTACTGTGTTTCTTTACCTGTATACCTCAGAGATAAGTTTAAGAGCAAAGTCATCGTCTCCACAGGGTGCAGAGCTCTGCTGGCTATTTTAAGACATAGAGGCAGCAGGAGAGGAAAGACTACTGATGATTTGAGAAACGATAATCACTGTGCAAGGGCAAGATGCACAAGCACCACTGACTCAGAAAATTGTGTGCTGCAGAGGACTGAGAGGTGAAGGGGTGTTGGAGGGACAACCACTGCACAGCCCAGGCTTGGGAAGCTGCTGTTCCTTTCAGACACAATCATGATGTTGTGGCTCTGTCCAAAGCCACACCAGCCATTGTGAGATACTTCTGAGCAGTGAATTGTGAACAACTTCTTTCGTCCAAAGCCTCCATCTACCTCTTTGAAATCACATTGCAGAGATTTTTGTGGTGCCAGAGTGATGATTTAAGGATAAGTTCTGTTTTTGTGGCAGGGGATAAGCCAGGTCCTTTCTGGAGAGCTGTTTGTATAAGCTGCAGCAGTGATTTAAGGATTAGATGGAGGATAGCAAACTAAAAGACCAAGCAGTTAAAACCTGTGGGCATATTTTGGACCAGATTCTTCCTAGATTAACTTTTGGTTACAAGCATCTAAACTAGTAGGAGACAAGTCAGGTGAAATAACTACCCATGTGGAGTCTCCAAGACTGTAGAGGGAACATAGCCAGGGCAAATATTTAACTTAGACATCTCAGGTTTTGTAGGCTGTGTCCTACACATGCCATGAGATAGAGAATGGGAGGTCAGGAGGACCCAGTATTGTTCCCTGATGAGGTAGGTGAAGGTGGGACTCCGTGTCACACAGAAGATAGAAGCCCTTGCTGAAAATCATTGAGAAAATATCTATAGAAATTCAGATGAACCATGCAGAGATGTTTGGGAAGTGTAGTAATAGTTATGATAATTCATTAAAAGGTTATTGCTGAAATACAGAGACAGAGGCAAAGATGATGAGAAACAAACCCACAGGCTGAAAATGTTTTCCAGCACTATGAAACACACTCTATCCTTACAGCAGCAGAGCATGGACCACTTCAATACTACTAAATTGCCTAATTGACCTATGCAGTTATTTCTCATGCAAATGAGTGTCTTGCCCTAGGTTCTTCACATTCCCCAGTTCCTGTCATTAGCAGTATTTATGGCTTCTGGGTCTTAGGATGAAGTCACAGGCTAATGAGACCCCATTGCTTCTTCATCAGTCTTTCAGCCAGACAGGGACTAACTGGAAGTGGTATGAGCCTGTATCATTGCACACAGAGCAAAGTGCAAGGCTGAAACATGAAGGGCTTTCAGAAAGAGTACTTGGTTTTTTGGTTTTTTTTTTTGGTTTTTTTTTTTTAGTTTTTTGACATGTTGTCCAGAGGGAAGTGGAACAGAGAGATTTGGAAGAAATGTTAGAGAAGTGTTAAGAAGCTGTCAGTGTAATGCTGTCATGTGTTAATTAATGCAGGGGAGAAGATGATTATACTGAAATTATACAAATAGCCTTATCTCAGGTTAGCAGCAATTGACTTGAGTTTAAATCACTCACCAGAATTAATTAAACATTGCATCCAAATGCCTCAGAAATTATCGTGGTACAAATCATTCCAGAACAATAGCAGCCCTCTTCATAGTTGGTATGAATTGGTTTACTCCACTAACTTCAATATACCTTATCAAACCAGTCAAACAACAGGAAACAATAATCAAAGGACTTTTTTCAACCCCTGAACAATTCCAGCAGCAGCTCAGAAGAAGAGAGGATATTGTTATCAATTTTCCCAGCACAATGTCTCAGTGCTAGCTCATGTTATCAGACCAAAAGCCATTACAAAAAGAAAAGATATCAGCCTTGGGGCTGCGTCTGCAATTCTGAAGAGATACTCAGAAACAGGCCAAATTTACCACTTTGTGCTGAGGCAAACTTAGCCACCATCTCCCTATCCATGCCAGGCCTGTGGGTATTTCCCCATGGCTGCTGTCCTCTCCTGTGGCCATACTAGCCAGGGGAAACCAACGTCACCCACTCCAGGTGCAGGTGGGGGCACTTAGTCTGAGACGAGTCTGTCCTCAGAACACTAAGAGAGCATGAGTTATAAAGTGTTTTGAGACATCTGGGCTTCAGTGAGCTTTGGACATCCCTCAACTTCAGGGGTGACATAAAAGGTTCTCCAGAGTTGGTGGGATTGCTCTGGAGAACTGTAGGTGTGGGAATGAGGACAGTCTAGGAAAGAAGCACTTCTCCCATCCAGCTGCACACCTCCCTTCTTAATACCCGGGAAGGTTTCTGAGCAGAAAATTCTTAATCTTCCAAATTGCGGGTAACACTAATCAGAAAAGCCTCCTGTAGCTGTAGAAGTAATTCCAAACTGCAGATGTTCACAGCTTGTAAATCTCCTTATGACTGCATGCAAACCCAAGTAAATACACAGGAAACCCATGTAACCATGGCCAGTGAACAAATTAAATTAACATCTAGCTCGTTACCAGAGTTCTTCTGTTACAAACTTGTCAAACACTCATCCCAGTAGAGGTGGTGGTGCCTTTTGAAGCGCAATTCCACTCAGCCTGTGAGCCACCAGCTGAGCTCATCACCTCAAATAAGCAAAGCCTTCAATCCTCTGCCCAGAACATCACAAGCATGCCCTTGTCAGCTCATTTTATTGCTCTTGCTGGACTTTTTGACACAAGCTGCCTCTCTCCAGCTACACTTTCTTCAG
The DNA here is from genome assembly GCA_013400415.1 of Scytalopus superciliaris. NCBI lineage: Eukaryota > Metazoa > Chordata > Aves > Passeriformes > Rhinocryptidae > Scytalopus > Scytalopus superciliaris. Next base: position 93,980 of record VXBX01005467.1, read on the forward strand.
TAGTGCCTGGGGACTCTCCCGTGACAACTGATGATAAGGTGAATTTGCTCTACGCGACCCAGAGTTGCTGTTTCTCTCTTTCCCCGGGGAGAACAGTGATTATTTCCCTCTCAGAAATTATTCTAGGTTTCTGGCATTTGCATTGCCTGATATGTCACTAGGAGATGTTGCAAGCCCTTGCAACTTCCAGTGCATCTCTTGGCTGCTGGACTCACAGGCACTGGCCCTAGTCCTGTGGGTCTGGTCCTCGGAATCTTACAGGGTAACCAAACAACTACCAGTCAAATAATGCTTTTTAAATTACTTCTTTGATTGTTACTCTGTAAACAGTGTATTAAAGACTATTTGAGTGAGGAGGGAAAGTCAGGATCACAATAACTTAATTTTTGATACAGGGCGTATCCACGGCCACCCTCTGGACAGATTGTATCTCTCTGAAGTTGCTTTGTAGTTCCCCTCTGTTACTGCAAAATGCTTATGCTGGGCAGCATTTTAGCATCGTGGTTTACACCTTGCATAGGGTGCATGGATTGTTTGCAAGCTGAGAAGCTTTCCTCCACGTGCAGGGGGGTCCCCCAGGCATTCCCACTCCAAGTTACCCTGTTGGATGCTGCCTGGGGAAAGCAGGCCACTTTGCAGTGCTGTGGGTGTCTGCAATGCAACAGGGGCCATTGTGAGGCCAGGGACTGTCACCTGTGCCCTCTGAGGTGCTTTTATTCATATTCTGACCATGTGTAGAGCTCTCCAGTGTATGCAGAACTGGAGTCACAGTCCCAGGGTCTGCCCCGTGGGCAGTTGGGCAGAGCAGCGTGCACACCACTGCCTTTTGGAGAGGCACAGAAAGTGGCCAGGGCTCAGTCATCCCATGTGTGCAAGTGAAAGTCAACACAGGAAGGCAGCCCTAGGGGAAAAACAACCTTCCTCTCCACCACTCACCTTTGTCACCTCTTCTGTGAGTGATCAAATTCCCAGCTTTGCTCTGGCAACCTTCCAGAGCTCCACTAATCTCTGCAAGTTTTCTGTCAGCCTTTTCCTATTTTTGTGGTGCTTGGCAATTTTCTCTTCTCATCCAGTTATCAAAAAATGATCATAATATGCAAGGGGCACCTACAAAAACAACAACAAAGAATGTTTTGTCCATGAAAGAAGATAGTACCATCATCTGGTTGGAGGAAAACTGTGAAGCTGTAATTGCTGTGTGAGTGGCACACACAGAAGGACATGATTTCCACACATGTTCAAGGAACCAACAAACCTCTGAGGTAATTACAGTGTGGCTGACAGCATTAGGCATAAACAGGAGCAGTAAGCAGTGCCAGGAGGTTTAGAAAAAGGAAATGTGACGTCTAGAAGGCTACTGTTCAGAATACTGCACCACACAAAACATTATTTTAAAAAAAATAAGCTAATGTATCAAAAAAAAAAAAAAGCAGAGAAAGCCACAAAATCATCTGAAATGGAATCAGGTAGGAAAACTGTCAGGGCCAAAGACCCCTGAAAATGCTTTAGTTTTGGTGCATGCAACTTCCCTACCAGGAGGATGAGATTTGTGCAGCAGCCACTGTCCAGCCTCGTGGAGGATGCCCAGGATTCTCTAAACTCCTAAAACTCAGCAAAACACAAGGCCTCATCCCTACAGTGTGAGTGTAATGCAAGTCTGGGGTTGGCCTGTCATTTCTGTATCAGCAAGGTGGACAATGCCTCTTGTTTTGCTTACATGGTGCACTGCTGTATTTCCTTTCATTAGCTGTCAGCCCTTGGTATCTCACATTTTGGTTTGAGCACACCTTTTTGTAGCTGAAAAACTGGAGGGAAATTGGATTTTGTGCTTGCTCTGAAAGTTCTCCAAATGTTTGTGTAAACAAAAAATCTTTGGTATTGAAGCCTTTAGTAAACTGATTGGGGACCAGCAGATGAAAACCAGGGTGGTGTCTATCTCCAGGAGCTGCTTGGGGCTTGGCAAATGGCAATTAATGCAATTAATGCTGCTGCCATGAGCCTCAGCTGTGGGATGCAAAGGAGAGCTGGATCACTCCTCATCCCGTGGCAGGACAGCTGAGTGGATGGTGAGTAACAAGTTAAAAGCCCTCTTGTCCCCAGCTGACCCTTTGCTACCCAGGGAAAGGCACTGTGATTCCCACTGACTTACTCAACCCCAGGAGTCTGTGAAGTGGATGGCTCTGCCACCAGGCACATTTGTTTTTGTTTTCCTATGTTTCTGCTGTGCTTTTAAGCTGAGAATCACAGCAGGAAGCATGACTTTTAACCACAGCTACCTTAACTACCTTGTTACTTGATCCCAGTGTCGAACATGCAATAGGCTGTTCTTACAAACGTCTACAGAACTCACAAAAACCATCAGGTCCTGTCCTAAGCTACACAAAGGATAAAACCAACGTGTGTTTTCAGTTTTGGTCCTTCTTCTGACCTAGACTTGGTAGTAGGGTGAGGCATCTCTCCTTGCTAGCAAAATGCTTTGGTGAATTTTGCCAGCAGTCAGTGGTAAGCAGCAGTGGTGCAGCTTTCCATGTCCTTGGAGTTCAAGCCTCTCTCAGTAGGATGGATGTTAAATCTGTAAATGAAAGAGGATTATATTAAAAACACTTCTTTGTTTGTTGACTCATTACTCTCTTCTTCACAAAATGCTTCACTTACCATACAGCCTTCATTCATTTATACAGATATCACTAATTAGCAGGTAATACTGACTTTTCAAACTCTGAGGGAGAGGAGAGTCTCTGGGCTCAGAGTTTCCAACAGTTTTTCACCTCTGCTAAAACACTGTTAGGGAACTGTACAAAGTCCTCACTATCTTAGCTATGAGCAGACTCTCTGGACCAGCCTTTGCTGAAGTTTCTCCTACAAGTAACCCCAGAGGATATCACTATGCCCATGTGCAGCAAAGGTTGTCTATGTTCCCAGCTCTGCCTCTGGGTATTTGTCTCCTGCCTTGGGAGTGGGGACAGAATAAGCTCAAATCAGTTTCTCTTCAGCAAACGTGGAAGCAGCCCTGCAAATGTAGAGGGCAAATATCCCTCTGTACATGACTTCTGCTACTGGGACAAAAAGCCCCAGCACTCGTGATGACTTGTCAGGTTTCACAATATTGCTTGACCTTTCACTGCAAGGACCTTACTCAGGTTTTTAACACCATGTGAAAAATGTTTTATTATCAGGGTATTTGAAAATTGTTGAATTAAGTCTTGAAATCACTGTGAGCCTTTTTGTTGACTTAAAAGGAATGCTGGTGAATCACCTGTGGTCCTGCAGGTGGGAGAGCTTCCCTGTCAAGAATCAGATACTTAACACCTATCAAAGGGTCTTCAGAAGCAATCAGAGGGCGAACAAGCAGTTTTTTGACTTTTCTCTCCCTGAGAGGCTTTGGCCAACGGCTTTCTTTCAATTCAGTGGTATGTTACCAGACAGGAGGAGGCACAGGAGATGGATTTGGGCACCCTCTGATACAGTTCAGTCTGTTGACAAATGGAGGAGTTCCTGCTTTCCAAAATGCAAGGAAGAAACTGAAGAGCACACAGAGCCTTGTTCATATCTCCAGCTTTCTCTGAAATATCTGAAAACAAAGTGTAAGTTGCCTTCTCTGGGATTTACTTCCAGGAACCATTAACAGCACCATGGATTCAGTCTTGCTTGGTTTCCCTTCCTCACACCTTTCCAATGCACTGCCCAACACATCTTGCATTTTCTACAGTTTTAGGCAGAGATGTGCCTTAGTGGAAGATGTTTTAGGAACAGCTTCTCTGTTTTTCATATCCATGGTAATAAATCCTGTTCACAGGATAATATGGCACCCAATAAGTGCAACCCACTCTGGAACAGCAGTTTGCTGCAGCCTATGAATAAGATGGATTTTACTTATTTTAAGCTATTTGCAGTTGCAGTTACTGCTCAACAACATGGATGGATATTTTCCCAAACCATTCTATGGCTGGTTTACGGTATAGCTGCAGTCACAGCAACTGAGAAGTCAGGCGAGTCATCCCAAGTACCTTTCAGATGTCGGGTGGGAAATCTATTCATGTGTTATCAGGAGATAATCTGATATCTGAAAACCTGGTTGGTGACCTTGGCTCACAGTTGAAGGCCATCAGGGAATGTAACTACCATGACAATTCAGCACCTAACCTGTAAATAAGAATTTTCCTGTGCTTGCCTTGTCCTTCACCCAGGGAAAGGAATTTTGCAGGCATGGTCTGTCACTGACTGTCTGCAAAACCCTGGGGGAAAAGCTGTGGAGAGCTTGTTAGTGGGCAGTGCCTCCTGCAGGAACCGAAGTTTTGGGAAACACCTGCCTGGGTGTTTGATTTTTAAATGCATAATTGTCCATAGTCCTGCTGTGCCTTGTTTCTGCACACACAGGATTGATATGGGACTAATGCAGGAGAACTACAAAGCCCTTCACTCCACAGCCAAATTAAAAGTATGTAATGGAGAAGAGAAGCTGATTTAGGCACATTCTGTATCATGTTATGACATGGGGAGCAAAAGGGAAACAAAAGCCTTATTTCAAATTAATTACTTTAATAGTCACCCATGTTTTGGCAGGCTTAGACTCTCTGACAGTGCTCCAAAGCATTTTGTTAGAGGCTCAGTGGGACATAACATGCAGCTAAATGTCTTGATGCTGTCTTACAGCTACTGTCCACTGCCTGTATGAATGTGGTTGGTAGACAAAGGGCTTGGCAGATCAGCATGTGAAATGCCACGTTATAAAAACACAGTGAATCAAGACCTTGGCTTGTCTGTGTTCAAAGAACAGGTCACTTGCAGACAATGCAATTGGCAAACTCTCATCTCTTGAGTGCACTGAGCATGGCTCCCTTTGGGGAAATCTGCTGTTTGTGGCTCGTCCAGGTGGAAGAGAGCAGCGAAACTTCAGCAGGGACCAAAGCAAAAGAGGCTTCCATGGTTTGTGTGTACAGCAAGGCCAGAAGATGGAAAATCTCCTAAGTGGGGTTGCAGCATGACAGAAGTGGGGGTAGTCTGGCATATCTTCACTTTCAGCTCCCCTGCAGATTGTGCAGGAAAAGGGACTGGAGGAGTCACCTTCCTGATATTGTCTGCTTTTGGATCATGGGATCTCAATCCTTTGGTCCAATGGAAGAAGGTATTTGTTCTCAGTATATTCTTCAAAAGTGCTTATTTTCCCTGATATTTTTATCATACTTTACCAACTTTCTAGACTTCAGAACTTTGCGTTTTTATCAGCTCTGATCTTCTTCTCCCTCTCCCTCTTTGTCATATGCTGCTTTTTTGTTTCTAATTGAAGCCTTCATTTTGCCACAGAGTCTGGAAGGGATTTTAGCCAATGTTGTCTTCTTTATTGATTGTGGGACTTTGATTATTTTGGTCTGAAAAAATCATTGCTTTCCATTAGCCTTCTGTCTTTGCCTTCCCTCCTGTTTGCTTACAATTTACTAATAATTTTTCAGTCTGGAGGAACCAGCTCTTCTGAATCACCACACTTGTGTGCATGCATATGTGTTCATTCATTACGTGGGATTGTCCAGTTTCCCCTCTTAAGCAGAAAGACTGTCACTCAGTGCCTGAGCATTTGTAGTGTGAGATGTACCTAAAAACCCAGAGCATAAATCTCTTCCTGAATGGCAGCAGCACCTCGCTGCTCCCATCTTAATTGCAGTCAGACCTTGTAAATCAAGTCCCATGGCTTTCATGTCTAAGGATATGTCTGTGCTAAGGTGAATGTCTTCACTGTTGCACAAACACTTCTTAGCTTGAAATTACCTAAGAGAGGTCAAAGCTCTGGGGAGAATGTAGATTTACTAGTTTCAGCCCTAGGGAGCAGCTCAGCCCATGGCACCAGCTCCCAGGCGAGCGTGTTCACAGGATGCTGCAGATCCTGGGGGTGAGGAAGATGATGTCCTTTGGGCTGTGCGCTGGTGCTGCATAAGCAGAGGTTGGCTGCTCCCCCATTTCACAGTCACTGGTTTTCAAACATCCCGTACCCACAGGGTCAGAATTTCTCAGCAGTCAAAGTCTGTAATATGGTCTGTAATATTATCTGTGGGCAGAGCAATTACCCCAAGACAGAACTGTGTAGCTGGAGCAAGGAAGCTCTGTTTGGAATCTAGATTTTCTCCCTTGACCTTGTGCCTGGGCACAGCCCTACCCCAACCCTTCTCACCCAGGACAGCCCAGGGACAGGTGAATGCTCTAAATATATCTGCAGTTTACACATAAGAAAACCTTAAATGTGTCTGCAGACAACCAACACTGAAGGTCAAGCACAGAACAAGGGGAGTCTTGTTCAGAGCTGGCCTTGTTTTACCCTAGGGCAGACTCTCTAGCCTTTGTTTGTCCATGCCCAAGCACCAAAGGATCATTCTGCTCCAGCAGGCCTGGGAGGGTGAAGTTATGCTCCTGGCCCCTTGTGCATGGCTGTGCTCCAGTGGGCTGGCAAAGGTGTGGAGCCTGCCCAGGCTGGAGGTGGGGGTTTGCTTTGTGGCTCCCTGATGCACAGCACGTGGTCCAGCCTTTGGGGGTGCCCCCAACCACAGGAGACAACAGCTGAATCTGCCACACCTCTATTTTTCAAATGCACCTGTGAGCACTGAGAGAGGATTGGCAGAGCAGGAGGCCCTCTACAAGACAAAATGGACATGAAGGGGGCACCAATCCTGCAAACAGAATGAGGCTGCCTGTAGCAGCCAGGTCTGAGCTTGACCCAACACTAATGGAAGTGGGAAGGGTTCCACAGCATCTGCTCATGCCACCACTCACAGCACACTGGGTCTGGCAAGGGTATCACCGTCCTCCCCTTGACTGCAAATAAGAGAGGCAGGGATGTTGGAAAGAGCAGAAAAAGGATCAACCAAGGTCTCACCAGCTGTTATTATTCTCATAAAACATTGTGTGAATCTACAGTTTTGCAGCCCAGAAGTTCAGGTAAGACAGGGGCAAAGGCCAGTCCTATCCTGGCTGTGAGTGCTTGGCTAGGCTTTCAAGCAAGCTGCAAATGTTTCAATCAGGCTGAAGTCACTAGGAAATGAACAGGGGGATACAATCCTGGCATATTGGGAATGTTCTGATATATAATGTCCATAAGTTCTTGATATAATCCCTGCTAAGAAGATGATGAGGAGTGGAGACAGCACAGGCCTTGCTGTTTAGCTCATTATTTAAACACATGGCCAGGAGCCATCTCTCCATTTCCCACATAGAATCATGGAATCACAGAATGGTTTGGCTTGGAAGGGACCTTAAAGATCCTCCAGTTCCAACCCCGCTGCCATGGGCAGGGACACCTTCCACTAGACCAGGTTGCTCAAAGTCCTATCCAACTTGTCCTTCAACACTTGCAGGGTTGGGGCATCCACAACTTTGGGCAATATGTGCTAGTATCTCACCACCCTCACTGTAAAGAATTTCTTCCTAATATCTAACCTAAACCTTCCATCTTTCAGTTTAAAGCCATTCCCCCTTTTGAAAAGTTCCTCTCCAGCTCTCTTGTAGCCCCTTTAGATGCTGGAAGAGGGTTTAAAGTCTTCCTGAGACCTTCTGGGTCTCCCCAGAGACTTCTGCTCCAGGCTGAAAACCTCAGCTCTCTCAGCCCCTCTTTATAAACAGATCTTTTGTTAGTAAAAAGCATGTGCAGCAAAATAAGGAAGACGTCCCTGTTAAAATCACAAGGCTGATATCCATGAATCTGTTCAGACCCCTGCATGTCATCATGGTTCTGCTACCTGCATAGGAGAGGCAAAGGGACACTGGCACGGTTGTCCCCATCTCACCAGGCTGTGATCCTCAGGGCTGGCAGCAAAGGGGTCCTTGGCACCAGCTGGCACCAGAAGACAGGATGGGGATGTATGACCCATAAGGGTTGCTGTAAGCTTGTTTTTGACCCCAGCTGCTCTCAGGTCTCTCAGTAGTGCCACCTCCATCCTCCTCTTCCCAGAAGACCTCTGGAATATTACTCGCCACTAAATGCAAAGAGTCACCTCCTTCCCGAGGGTCCAGAACACCTGGTGGCAGTATTTTTAAGCACTGTCAAACAGATTTAGAAAAAAGGATCTGATAGCAATCATATCTCAGCTTGTCTCTGCTGATGACTCTTATAGTCAGTTCACCATCCCCGCTGTAAAGCTACTTGTGTTTGTCAAATGGAAGACCCTGTTGTGCCCTCTCACCCCACAGATTAGGTCAAGGAGTTTGGTGAGTAAAGAAAGAAGCAATTTATAAATGCTTGTTTGGTGTTATTATTCTTCACCTCATCTGAGCAGTGGAGTTGGTATATCTTTGAAGGTCTGTTCTGAGGATCAACCTGCTAATTACATCAAAATACGACTTCATTATTGCAGCAACCAAGGGGACTGCACATCACTGCACTCAACAGAGAGTGGCTTCTGCTTCAGCTTTTGCTTCATGAAGCTACTTTGCACACATAAAAGGTAATATTTCCAGCCTGGGAGTTGACTAGGGGTTATGTGAGGGTAGCAACTCTGTGGTTGCAAGCTGAATCTTCTTCTAAAATGTAATTAAATCAGGTTTTGTAAGCTCCACTGTGCTGCACAAAACCATGACAAGAAAAGGGAAAGTTTAATATTCAGAGCAGCTAGAGAAGTAATGAGATTTTAAAGCTCAATTTGAATAGAACAATGGATCAGAAAGGTGCCTCAAAATGTAAAGAGTTAGTTAGCTTTCTTGGTTCTCTTAAAATAAAGTAAAAAATGTGTTTTCTCTCGCAGAAAGATTATTTAAATCCAGTATAATGCCAAATGGTATTAGCAACATGCTGTTTCTTTTCATTTCATTCTGATGCCCTGAATGCCTCACCTCAGTCACTGGAAATGTGATGCAACAGCTGCCTCATCCTGGAATTCATCTCTGAGCACACGGAAGACAAGAAGTTGATCAGGAGTAGTCAGCATGGACTCACCAAGTGGAAATCATGCTTAACCAACCTGATTGCCTTCTATGATGGAATAACTGGCTGGATAAATGAGGAGAGACTATTGGATGTTGTCTACTTGGATTTCAGCAAGGCTTTTGACACTGACTCCCAGGATAATCTCATAGGCAAGCTCAGGAAGTGTGGGCTGGATGAGTGGACAGTGGGAGGGATTGAAAACTGGCTGAAGGGCAGACCCCAGAGGGCCATGATCAGTGGCACAAGGTCGGTTTGGAGGCCTGTCACTGGTGGTGCTTCCCAAGGGTCAATACTCAGTCCAGTATTGTTTACTTTATCCATCAGTGACTCAGATGAAGGGGCAGATGCCTCCTCAGAAAGTTTTGGACACAAGCTGGGGGATCTTATCCATATCCATAAGTATCTGCAGTGAGTGGTAAGAGAATGGAGCCAGACTCTTCTCAGTGGTGTCAAGCAATAGGATGAGAGGCAATGGGAAGCAACTGGACCACAGGAAATTCCTCCTGAACGTGAGGAAGAACTTCCATACTGTGCAGGTGACTAAGAACTGGAACAGGTTGCCCGGAAACGCTGTAGAGTCCCCATCTCTGGAGATATTCAAAAGCTGTCTGGATACAATCCTGAGTAATGTCCTGCTTGAGAAGGGAGGCTGGACTAGAGGACCTCCAGTGGTCCATTCGAACCCCAAACGTTCTGTGACTGTGACTTTGTCTTCCTGTACAGGAAGGTGCTCTCTTCACAGCAGGTATCCCTCCAGTCTTATATGTTGGGCTCAAAACCCATCCATATTGTGACTGAAAAGTAACGGCATGCCCAGATTATTTTCAAGGATGCCATATGATACATGATGACAACAAAACTTACTTACTAGTTGTTACTTTTACTATCATCTGAAACATGAATAAGAGTTTTGCCATAGAGCAGCATTGCCTGGACAAGCTCAGGGAGACTGATGCAAGGTGTGGTTCAGCTGATTTTCTGATCCTCCAGGTTTTCTCACATGCCAATATAAGCTGTAGGGATGAGATCAGTAAAGGCATTTAAGACACAGGAATAGAAAACCTGGAAATATAGAGAATCAACTGAACCTGTCACATTTTGGGACAAGATATAAGCCAGAAAAATGATTACAAGTGCTTGACAGGGGAAGGACAATGGCCTATACAAAGGATTTGGATGTCAGCCCTCAAATAAGGCAGAGAAGCTTACAGTCTGCACTGTATACAGATGACAAGACCTAAGTGGGGGATCAGTACAAGGCTGACATGTTAAATTAATGTATAAGATTATATCTAAACCAAATGTCACAAATCACATCTAAATACAGGCAGTGAAAAAGAGGGAGGCAAGTCACAGTGGTTGAACAATTACATTTCAATCTGATTTGTGTTTGCTTATAAAAACATTTGTGCATGTTCCTACCTGCTACCTCAAGTGACAAGTGTGAAGATGAAGGATTTGAAGGCACAGAAAATTAAGTGGAGCAATAGAAGGGTGACACAGGCTGACACAGTAAGTCCGTGTCCTCTTCATGGCCAGCATGGCAGTTGCAGCCACCTCACACACACCAGATCCTGCAGATTGAATGGGGGTAGAAATTTATTGAAGAGTAATCCAAGAACAGGTTTTTATTAAAATTGAGAGGTTATGGAGAAATGCACAGCCCTGAGTGCTAAGGGCCAGGCTGTAGCATCTCAGTACTGGGGATAACTAGACTGTAGGAAAACCTTGGTCAGAAAAGGGCAAGATCTGCCAATTTATCCCCCTGAGAAGAGTTTTTGATGCAAAGACATGGCAACCACTGCCTTGGTATTGGAGCATCTAAATGAGCCATCACCGAGACAATGCACTTCAGCCCAGCACAGTGTATGAAAACAAACAACTTTGGACATCAGACTGAAGTTACTGTCCCCCATGATGGGTTCCTACTCCATCCAAGCAAGGATGCAGCTCTCCATTAGCAATTCTTGGTCAGTGGTTCCATGCTGAAGGAAGGGTTAAGCTTAATGACGTATTGGTCCAACAATACAAAGACAAAAAAATTTAATAATTAGAAAAGGAAAGCTGGGTCAGGAAAATACCTATGGCCTGGACTGCACCCAGAGACATTTTCTCCACTTCTCTTATGGTCTTCTGTTTCCAAGTCTGCACAGTTTTGGCCTTGTAAATGCTGTCATTAATTGTTATCTAATCTATTCTGAGTGCAGAGTTCATGGTCTGAGCTTGTCCTGAAGTTGTGATAGCTCAGGGAGAGCCATGTCATAGAGAGCTGCTCTAAAGATATTCAAAGAGTGAATACATTTCTATCTGAGACACAGACTAAGAAGCATAAGACATCATAAGACATCTATTGTCTCACTCACCGAGGGAGGCCAGGCNGACCCCAGAGGGCCATGATCAGTGGCACAAGGTCGGTTTGGAGGCCTGTCACTGGTGGTGCTTCCCAAGGGTCAATACTCAGTCCAGTATTGTTTACTTTATCCATCAGTGACTCAGATGAAGGGGCAGATGCCTCCTCAGAAAGTTTTGGACACAAGCTGGGGGATCTTATCCATATCCATAAGTATCTGCAGTGAGTGGTAAGAGAATGGAGCCAGACTCTTCTCAGTGGTGTCAAGCAATAGGATGAGAGGCAATGGGAAGCAACTGGACCACAGGAAATTCCTCCTGAACGTGAGGAAGAACTTCCATACTGTGCAGGTGACTAAGAACTGGAACAGGTTGCCCGGAAACGCTGTAGAGTCCCCATCTCTGGAGATATTCAAAAGCTGTCTGGATACAATCCTGAGTAATGTCCTGCTTGAGAAGGGAGGCTGGACTAGAGGACCTCCAGTGGTCCATTCGAACCCCAAACGTTCTGTGACTGTGACTTTGTCTTCCTGTACAGGAAGGTGCTCTCTTCACAGCAGGTATCCCTCCAGTCTTATATGTTGGGCTCAAAACCCATCCATATTGTGACTGAAAAGTAACGGCATGCCCAGATTATTTTCAAGGATGCCATATGATACATGATGACAACAAAACTTACTTACTAGTTGTTACTTTTACTATCATCTGAAACATGAATAAGAGTTTTGCCATAGAGCAGCATTGCCTGGACAAGCTCAGGGAGACTGATGCAAGGTGTGGTTCAGCTGATTTTCTGATCCTCCAGGTTTTCTCACATGCCAATATAAGCTGTAGGGATGAGATCAGTAAAGGCATTTAAGACACAGGAATAGAAAACCTGGAAATATAGAGAATCAACTGAACCTGTCACATTTTGGGACAAGATATAAGCCAGAAAAATGATTACAAGTGCTTGACAGGGGAAGGACAATGGCCTATACAAAGGATTTGGATGTCAGCCCTCAAATAAGGCAGAGAAGCTTACAGTCTGCACTGTATACAGATGACAAGACCTAAGTGGGGGATCAGTACAAGGCTGACATGTTAAATTAATGTATAAGATTATATCTAAACCAAATGTCACAAATCACATCTAAATACAGGCAGTGAAAAAGAGGGAGGCAAGTCACAGTGGTTGAACAATTACATTTCAATCTGATTTGTGTTTGCTTATAAAAACATTTGTGCATGTTCCTACCTGCTACCTCAAGTGACAAGTGTGAAGATGAAGGATTTGAAGGCACAGAAAATTAAGTGGAGCAATAGAAGGGTGACACAGGCTGACACAGTAAGTCCGTGTCCTCTTCATGGCCAGCATGGCAGTTGCAGCCACCTCACACACACCAGATCCTGCAGATTGAATGGGGGTAGAAATTTATTGAAGAGTAATCCAAGAACAGGTTTTTATTAAAATTGAGAGGTTATGGAGAAATGCACAGCCCTGAGTGCTAAGGGCCAGGCTGTAGCATCTCAGTACTGGGGATAACTAGACTGTAGGAAAACCTTGGTCAGAAAAGGGCAAGATCTGCCAATTTATCCCCCTGAGAAGAGTTTTTGATGCAAAGACATGGCAACCACTGCCTTGGTATTGGAGCATCTAAATGAGCCATCACCGAGACAATGCACTTCAGCCCAGCACAGTGTATGAAAACAAACAACTTTGGACATCAGACTGAAGTTACTGTCCCCCATGATGGGTTCCTACTCCATCCAAGCAAGGATGCAGCTCTCCATTAGCAATTCTTGGTCAGTGGTTCCATGCTGAAGGAAGGGTTAAGCTTAATGACGTATTGGTCCAACAATACAAAGACAAAAAAATTTAATAATTAGAAAAGGAAAGCTGGGTCAGGAAAATACCTATGGCCTGGACTGCACCCAGAGACATTTTCTCCACTTCTCTTATGGTCTTCTGTTTCCAAGTCTGCACAGTTTTGGCCTTGTAAATGCTGTCATTAATTGTTATCTAATCTATTCTGAGTGCAGAGTTCATGGTCTGAGCTTGTCCTGAAGTTGTGATAGCTCAGGGAGAGCCATGTCATAGAGAGCTGCTCTAAAGATATTCAAAGAGTGAATACATTTCTATCTGAGACACAGACTAAGAAGCATAAGACATCATAAGACATCTATTGTCTCACTCACCGAGGGAGGCCAGGCCAGCTGCTCTGCATAAAACCTTCAGCATCCAAGGGGTATAAACACTGTCTCTTCTGAACAAACACCCACACTTTGCATCCTCTCCATTGTGCATAACATCTGCTGAAATCAATGTTTGCTGGTTCAGACAGGAAAACATTCATCCATAAAGTAGGGAGCTGGAACAGAAATTATTTGCAAGCTGGGAAGCAAGGCTTGCACCCAGTTTCCTTTAGCAAAGGAAATACCCTGAGCTCTTTGTGGGCAAATACCCCTTCTTGTTCTAGGGAAATAACGTAAGGGCTCTGGCTCTCCTCCAGAGGTTAATGGTACTGTCAAGCTTGCTCAGTGTGGTGGTGCTGTGTCTCCTTTGGGTATGTTTTGCTGTCAGCTGTAACTGATACAGGCCTATGGATTAATGCACCATTTATTTAAAGATCAGTTTTGCGAAGAGTTGTTGGCTCAGTATTATCACCTCAAAGGAAGTATCTTCTCCAGAGAACATACTTCCTCAAACTGGGCATCTAGGCACATGACCACTGAGAGTCTGATGTTTCATTTTGTGGTAACTAAACACTCAGAACAAGCTATGGCTGGAGAGTTGAAGGATTTCTTTATTCATATTAGAGCTGAACCTGGCCATGTCCAGGCTTCTAAGGAGTCCCAATTTTGCATGTGCACTGTGCATTTTAGGAATATCTATTTCAGCTGCACGCTGTGAGTAAGGAGAGCAATGTACCTTGGTGCCAAAGGTCAGAAAATGGAAATGCAGTCCCATGGAGGCATGTACCCAAAGGCATGTAGCTTGTGGAACAGGGCTTTCAGAGCAGCAGATAGTCCACAACACCAAGCTTCACCACAGCAGAAACAGGAAGCCTCAGAGAGACTCCCCAGAGTGCCAAGGTGACAACGAAGTATTTAGGAACATAAAGACCTTTACAGCAGAGCTAAAGGATTTATTAATATCAGTCTGCGCCACAGAGGATGCTGGGAAATATTGGCCCCAGATGTATTTTTTTCAGGCTCAAATCACAGACAGTGAGACATGTTAAAACATGAGGTGTTGAACAAGCTAAAGAGCCACAAACTGCTAGGAGTGGAAGGTATATATCCCAAGAGAACTGGAGGAATTCGAGAAAAAAGGAGCACAGCTGCTAACAAAAATACGCTGCCTCTCATTATGTCATATCTGCACTTTAGAAAGAGCTGATCCTAGGATGGGGGACCAGCAAGCCCTTCTCCAGTGTCAGTTGCCTTGGTTGCCACTAATCAAAACCAGAAGTTTAGTTGGATGAACATGACAGAATGGGGACAACTCAGTCTGAATTCACTGAGGGGAAATTGTCTCTAATCTACTAGGTTTTTTAACACATTGCCAGAAGAGTGGATGTGACTTTCTTAGACTTCCAAGAGACATAGGACAAAGTCCTCCACAGGAGGCAATCTGGGAAACAAATACCCTAATATATGAGACCAAATACTGTCACGGACTAGAAATTGCCTAAGAGAAGACAAACTAAAAGATCAGTTAAAAGAGGGCAAAGAATGTACACGAACCTTCCCCTGCATATTCCTACCAGAACTGATGCCTAATATTTTTAATAAGGAATTCAAAACTGACAGTACCATGAGATGTGTTGGAAGTGCTGAAGGCTGTGAGGAAGCTCTGACCATTGTGGTGTGCTCTGTCTCCTGCTTAGTGGGGTTTTGAAATGCTCCACACAGAACAGTGCCACTCAGCAGTTACTTGCAGGTTTATGTGACACGTGTTGCAGAGACAAGATGCCAGCCCAGCGGTTTTTGGATCCTTGTTTTCACTTGCTTTGTAACTGAGGCTGGTTTAAATTAGTTTTTGCCACACTTCTAGGAATAAACACATCTTGCAGCCCTTTCTCAGAACCACCACTCTGCTTAAATCTCCACACAGAATTCACCTTTCTTGCAATCCCATTGACATATGTGCAATTATTCCATAAAGGATTGCAGCCCAGTGGGATGGCAAGATCAAGCTGTGATTCAGCTCTTACCTCTTCTGAATTGCTATGCAGCATAGTTAAGATAACAATTTCTCAAGCTCACTGCATCATGCTAGACATTGTATGATTCCCCACCAGCAGCTCTGCACAGTGGTCCTTCATCTAAAGTTTTTTGTGTTTCTTCCATCTGAAAGATCATGAGAACCAAGAATAAATGGAACTGTTGTTTAGAAAAAGGAGCCATAACTTAGAAGGACTGGAAAAACCCCAAGATGTGTATCTTCTTATTCAAGACTTCTTATTTTCCCATCAAGTCTTCTTGGGTTGTGCATCAGGTTCAATTTTTTGATATGGATTTTGCAGACATTGTATTTCCTATTTCCTGTTTCCAGAGACTTTCCTTTACATCACATTATGTGTTTAAAGGCCTTTTTCCAGAAAATATCTTGCTTATAGTACAAAACCAGCCACATTAAGTGTTTTTTCAGGTACTGCTTCTGGTATCAGTTAACTCTGCCAGTTCTCACAGTCTCTGCTATTCAGACATACTTTATTATTCTCTCTGTGATGTCTGCTCCTCATCCAGAGATATTGGGAAAGTTAAAAATCACAAAGTGCCAGTAGTGAAACAGATCACTTCTGTTACCATGATTATAGATGTTTTATTTTAGCAGCTAAACTACTCTGGACACATTTCCTGAGAAGGCAATCTCAGCTTCCCGACCATTAAGCAACCAGAGGAGAACATTGTATCTTTGTGAAAAAGTAGCCAGATTCCAACAAGTTTTTTGTTTGTGAGCTTTGACAGGTCAGTTTGTATTCTCAATGAAATAAAGAAACAAATGCTGGAACCACCTGAGTTCTTTAGGCCAAAAGACCCCTTTCATGTCTAAAATACAACTTTACAGACACACTGTACATAAAGTGAGATCATAGAATCATAAACCAGTTTGTGTTAGAAGGGGCATTTAAAAGTCATCTGGTTCAAGTCCCCTGCAGTGAGAAAGGACATCTTTCACTTGATCAGGTTGCTGAGAGCCCCATCCAGCCTGGCTTTGAATGCTTCCAGGAATGGGGAAACAACTTCTTTGGGCAACCAGTTTATGTTTCACCACTGTCATCATAAAGATCTCCTTTATATTTAATCTGAATGCACCCTCTTTCAGTTTAAAAGCACAACCCCTCGTCCTATCACAACAGGCTCTGCTAAAAAGTCTGACCCCATCTTCCCTGTAAACCCCCTTTAGGTACTGACAGGTCTCAAAAAGATCTCCCCAGAGCCTTCTCTTTTCGAGGCTGAACAACACCAACTCTCTCAGACTTTTCTCATAGGAGAAGTGCTCCATCCCTTTGTTTATCTTTGTGGCCTCCTCTGGATGTTCTCCAACAGATCCATGTCTTTCCTATGCTGGGGACCCCAGAGCTTGGTGCAGCACTCCTGGTGGGGTTTCAGGAGAGTAAAGTAGAGGGGCAGATTCCTCTGCCTTGCTCTGCTGCCCACACTGCTTTGGATGCATCCCAGGATAACAGTCAGCTTTTCGGGCTGGAAGTGCACATATGCAGGTCATGTCCAGCCTCTCACACACCAGCACCCCAAGTCCTTCTCCAGAGGGCTGCTCTCAACCCCTTCATCCCCCAGACTGTATTGATAGCAGGAGTTGCCCCAGCTCAGATGCAGCACTTGCACTTGGCCTCATTGAACCTCAAGAGGTTCCCATGGGCCCCCTCCTCAAGCTTGTCCATGTCCCACTGAATGGCATCCCCTCCCTCAGGCATGTCGGTTGCTCTCTGTAATAGCTGCACTGGAACTAAAATAAACCTTTGGTGAAGGTGTAGCAATGGTCACTAGAATTACTAATTTCTTTGCAGAGCAGTAGCAGGACCTGAAATGTTCAAACAGGTTTTTGATCAATGGGTGGTCGTGTGCTGGGAAACACTTTTAGCTCAATGCAATGTTAAAAGATTGGAAGAATGAATATGAGGCAATGAGGAAATTTTCCAATATAAAATGCCTCTGATAAGTGTTTTCAAGTGGACCCGTGGGGCACATTCTCAGCACATCATCAGCACCAGCACTGAGACTGGACAGAGAAGGATCTTAATATTTGTAAGATATTTTTGTTTTCCCTGAAGATCTTCAGTGACCTCTGATAACCACCACTCACCAGTGGACTTCTCACAAACGTATAAATTAAATAGGTTCAGGAAGAGATTTGATTTTATTTTGTCTAATGCACAATCACACACATACACATCTACTTATATATGTTTAAATTGAGTAAAGTCAGCTCAGTTCCCGTTGTAGTCCTGCCCCATTCATTCCTCACTCTTTGTCTACAGTTTACAAGGTATCTTCTTTTTTCAAAACTGACTCATTGACAAAATCCTAAACTTAATGAAGTCAAGAGAAGTATTGTTATCAGCATACACAGGCATAGGGCGTCACTCCTGTTTTCCTAAGCTCCTGCAGAAACCCAGGCAGTTTTGGGCAATAGGAATCGTAGTCATTACAGAGAATTAGAAGAGAGCATCTCATTTAATCTGGATTTGACAACACTTCACATGACAGAACCCTACACAGTTAGCTTTGTAGTCCTCTTTTGCAAGGGCAGCATCGTACAGGAGCATCGTGCTCTGGTCCTGTAACAGGGGCGGAGGTGAACGGTCAGGCTGTTTGTTTTAAATGTGTTTATCTCATTAAAAAGGCTCACCTGCAGTGACGAAGTGCAAAAAAGTTTGCAACTCAGCCATCACTCTTGAGCTACCCGAGAGCTCCTGTTCTTGCTTACGCTGTCAAACACAAATCATCATGAGAGGGCACTAAAGAGCTGTCAATAGTGAAGTCACTCTGAGGGGAGGGTTGTGGGGAGAGGTAATTATCGGGTTTGAGATCATCAAATATTTTCACTGACATCCCAGATAGTCTGATTCAAAATGTCTTCAAAGTACGAAGAAGCTGAAGTTTTCTATGAGCCTTTCAAGAGCCTCTTCTAAAAACTAGGCCTGTAAAATATCTTGTTTGTAAAGCTGTGAAGGGGTTTGTCAAAGGTGGGCAAGCCCTTTCAATGATGAATTTCAAATGCTTCTTGTTTTTAAAAGTATTCTGCATGGGAGACTAGAGATATCACGAGGCCCTACAACACCTGGCAGCACAAATGGAAAATGAATGAATGAAATGCAAATTGGACATCTTGACTAGTAAATATGGGCTATTTCCCTCCAAAGACTGGATTGTGAATGGAGTGCCAAAGCTGGTGCAGTTGGGTTTAGCACAGTCAACCCTGACAAATTGTAAAGAAAATCCCCTATCTCATAGACAAAGCAGAGGATTTTTAAAATTAAAATGGGCCATTTCACAAGCGACTTGTGAGCGTTCCTGCGGGACTGCACTGCTAACAGATGTCCTCGAAATTGTTCTCACAGGCCCCCTTGAAATGGAATGCACATATGGCACAAACTGCAACCAGACACTCACAGCGCAGCGCAGGCTGATCACTAATTTTGCAATCCTGGTTTAAATCTGAGCAATTGATTCAACTGAGCAAGGTCACTCGCCATCTCTTAAATCCCAGCGAGAATGGATCTGGGATTTAGATTAATCACAGCAAGAACAATATCTGCTTACTTGCAATTACTTTTCCTTCTTAGACATTGCTTTACAGGGAACAATTGAGGGAATAATACCAAGGTGTTTTTCCAAGCCAGGAGCATACAAAGACACATTTGATTACAATCCAGATTGCAAATTTGTGACTGCTATGGCCAGAACTTTGTGATCCCAATCTTCAAGGCCAAAACCCTCCCAAGGGGATGTGAGCCTTTCCAGACTTCTGTTCCAGCAAGACTATCTTCTTGGGAAAAAAAATATTTGTCTTGATTTAAAGACTTCAAAGAATTTAAAGACAAGAAGCAAAGAAATATGGAGAGCATATTTTTTTTTTTTGTGAACTGTTTCAGTTGCCACTTTCCATGATGGGTAGAAATTAGTTGGACTCCTGCACCTTTGCCCACCAAAATGAGCTCCTTCAGTGTCAGATTTCTGCCAGACAGTGATCAAACAACTCAGTCACCTTCCATTTTTTTCATAAGTCACATAGATTGTTTTTCTTGACATGCTGAGTCAACTACTCCTGCCCAAATTTATTGATGTTTGCTTGAATTCTAAACCTCAAGCAGGAAGACACCAAAGCAACCGATGCCTAACTCGGATA
Source organism: Scytalopus superciliaris (assembly GCA_013400415.1). Classification (NCBI taxonomy): domain Eukaryota; kingdom Metazoa; phylum Chordata; class Aves; order Passeriformes; family Rhinocryptidae; genus Scytalopus; species Scytalopus superciliaris. Next base: position 113,593 of record VXBX01005467.1, read on the forward strand.
TTCAGTCCCAATTACCCTTCTAGTCACTGCATCAATATGGTATGCCATGGCCAGCTAAATAGCTACTGCTACTTGCTAATTCTTTTCCAAGTCAGTTTTCCACAGAACTGTGCCCTGGACTCTGAAAATTGCTCTGTTTCTCACTCTAAATATAGTATTTGTATTCAGTTGTGGTGAAAAGAATTTTGTCCATCCAGTTTCATCTAAAAGTACAATCATGTTTGCTTAATACCTCCATTCTGCCTCCCTTCTATCAACCTGCCCTTCAGTCTTTGTCACACATAATAACTTTGTGAGGACTTGATTTGCTTTTTTTCCATTGACACAGTCATAGAATCATTTGGGTTGGAAGGGACCTTAAAGCCCATCTTGTTCCAGCTCCCCTGCCATGGGCAGGGACACCTTCCACTAGACCAGGTTGCTCAGAGCCCCATCCAGCCTGGCCTTGAACACTTCCAGGGATGGGGTATCCACAACTTCTCTGAGCAACCTGTTCCAGTCCCTCACCACCCAAAGCATAGTTGAAATGCATAAATAGCATGGGGGCAAACTGCATTAATTATGATTATTGCACTGCAAGAATCTGAGATTGGCTAGTTTAGCCAGTTTGTCTCCCTTTTAGTGTACGCTGAGTGGATTTTTTTAACCTTTTCCTCAAAATTTTAAAGTAAACTTTTGTTTCTATTGTCAATAGAAATAGTGTGTATATTCAAAAAGGAATGGATTACTTGATTGTGCTTCTAAGTAAGGTTTTCAGGAGGATTGACTCTTTCTTGACTGCATGATTATGAATAATTTTTTGGTCATTTTAAGACAAATCTTTAAAAAACTGAGGTAACCATCATATTTGCACATGCTTCTTTCCAAGTTATTCGGATTATCACTGTTTCTGTTTGTAAAACGCTCTTCTTCTGAGAGATTGAATATATGTGTCAGTTCATTACAATAATCATCTGGACTTCATTTTGCCTGTATACAAGGAATCCAATTAAGTAAAACCATTTGTATCAAAGCCATCACTAAAATTAATTCTGTGGTCAGTTCTCTGACTGTCAAGATGAGGTTTAATACTGAATTTCCTGGATTAAATGTAACAGTTTGAGTAAGGAGATTAACTTCTGTAATTTTTAGAAATTCTAGGGCCATTTAGTCTTGACAAGCAAAACGCCTCCAGCATATATTAGAATAAAGATGCCCTCTCCTTTCCCTCCAGCTACATTTAATACTTGTGGATTCTGTGTTTCTACAAGCAGATAACTGTAGTGTGAATTGTTAGTGAGTAGAAGACACAAACTGGTATCCTCTTTACTGGTTAGGACAGTAATCACTGACTGTCACCAACTTGTTTCTGAGCTGTCAGACAGATCCCAGCAGTTCTGATCATGTGATTGCCTCTGCTTTTGGTCACTCAATCGTTTTTCAATATAATTCTTCCCTTAGTATCTCTGATAATTTGACTAATTCCATTCTCCATATTTTGATTTTTCTATTAAATGACTGCTGATTGTTTCCTTGCTTCATCTTCTGCTTTTGGATATGAATGTAACAGTTAGGGCAGTCAGATCAGTCCTTGTAAAACTGCTTGTCTTCTTCCTTCTGCGGGGCACAGACTGCTCCTTGGATGAGGGACTTGCTGCTGCAGCCATGGCCCTTGTCTTTCTGCCATTGGCTTGGCCATTGACTCACTGCCAATTCTTTCCCATCCTGCATTGTTTGCAGGAGAGAGAGGGTTTATGAGATCTCCAGGTGTTCCTCTCCATTAAGACCTTCTCTAGTTCCCTAAAATATTGAGAAAATTTTCTCCATGATCCATTCCAAGGACCTGGGAATTTGGGGGAGTTGTCAAATGCCACTGCTGCCTCCTTTCTGCAAGATAGGGGGAGTCCAAAACACCAGTGAGAAATGAGTGTGATCTACAAGGTTAGAGGCCTGTCCCTATAACCACATTGCAGAGAAACAAAGTTCAGTCCTACATTTTTCTGTCATCAGGACTGCCCTCACTCAACATCCACGGACATTCCCTTGGCACCTGAGCACTAAACCACCAAGGGCTTTGTTCTTTGTCGCTTCAGCCTTTTCATTCACAGAGCTTAAATTGTAATATTACTACTACGAGGCAGATTTCTGTCCTATGAGGCAGATTCCTCATGATTTACAGACATCAAATGAGGGAGTTCAAATGCCTTCACCAAAGTGGCCACACCAGGTGTAGCCCTGAAGGTGTAATTCTGATTTCTCTAAATTTTCCAGCCTGCTTCCACACAGCCATGATCCGTGCTTATTCCACCCATCTAAGTCTTTGTCTGCTGCCATGTCCTTCCTTAGTAACTATCGTGACCTCACTTTTCCTTATTCAATCTTCCTGTTATTTCATAGGGATATAACCCAGAGCAGTTGCTGCCAAGGACATTCTGATTTTTTATCTAAGGCCTTAGAAAATTATATTTGTCCTATTTTTTAATTCTTCTTCACACTTAATATAGAAACTAGCAGGAGAACCTTACAGTTAGCAAGGTGAGATGAGTTGGTTGGTTAGGGCTACAATAACCTATTAATTTGGTGATGGTTGAGTGAAGCATTATTGTGGATGAGGGTTATCATAGTTGTTCAAGCCAAGTGGAAGTGATTAAGCTCTTTTTATAATGAGCAAATTAATACAGTCTTTGAGCAGTCACCTGCTACAACTAAAGTCACCTGGCACTGAATTATGTTGTGTTACATGGTTATAAGGCTTTGATTCTAGATTGAAAGTAAATGCAGGAACTTTGGCATTTTTTAGGTGTTTAAATGAATGAGGAAGAGAGCTAGAGTTATAAGTCATAGAAATTGTTAGAAAAGGCAGCAAGATGGGCCTTAGATGGAAACCTAAGAGATGTTAGTGGCAGACTAAAAATCATAGCTTGGAATACTGGCAACTGGCACCCCATGTCCAGGGTATTTTGTGTGTTCATGTGCATTAGCAAGATTATATCAAAGAAGGTCTAAGTTACCCCATAGAGAACAGCATTTAGGATCCCATTTATAAGGTATCTGCTCACATCAATGGAGTCATACTCAAAGAAGAACATAATTTAAAATATTACTTGCACTTTTGTTGGGATAACTATTTCCTCCCCCTAACCCACATTATTTCAGTTGTTGTTAGACAGCTGCTGTTTCTAACCCAGATTACTCCAGTGTCACGGTGAATAATTCCCATGAGCAGCATATAAAGAGCACTGGAAGCTGGCAGTGCTGCCCAACTCTTCCCAGGCATACACCAAGTTCCAGAGTAAGGTGTAGCAATGACTGAATGTGTGTTCCCAGAGAAAGGCAGCCCAAAGTGTGCATTCATTTGGGCATGTAGGTGACTCACATTACGGCCTATGTTTTCACTACACATTTCAAACTGCTTCATCGACCCCATGCAGGTCATGGACCCTGGGTGATTCTCACCTGCTCCAGATTAAAAAAACCCAACACTGTAAACCAAAGATTACTATTATTAGCAACAAGACTAATTAGTAACATATGTCACTTCCTCAGTGAGCCCTTCCAAGCAGGTTATAAATGTCCATAGAAGATGGCAAACTATCAACCTACATGGCTTCACATATTTTGTCTGTGCATATATGATTATCACCATGCCTTCGGCATGATGGTGGTTCTAAAATTAACGAGGCATTGGAGGGTATAAGGCATGGTAAGATGCAATCAGAGGGAGCAGGGCAGGGATAGTGGGAGAAGGGGCCAGCAAAGAGAGCAGAGAACATACTTCACATATCAGCATTCGCTTGATCCAATTTAGGAACGAGCATCGCCCTGCCATGGTCATGGTCATACAGTATTTATAGAATGCCATCTCCTGCCTCACAGACATTTAATGGCAACTAAGCATTTGCTCCAAGAGTAGATTTGAACCAGCTGGCCTTTGGGACCAATGCAATATTTTAAAGAAAATCAAAATAATTTGTTTACTTATGTGATTACCCCCAAATCCAAGTGTTTAATCTCTCAGTGTCATTAATGAAAAACTCAGCAAAATCAATATTATTCCCTGGCCCAGGTCCAAAAAGGTACTTAAGTGAATGCCAAACTTACTGCATGGAAATAATCCCACTGATGAGTGTTCCTGATGAATTGGGACTTCCATTTTAAAATACTTACCACCTTTTCACTCTATGGTGCTTGTGATAGCATTATTTAAGTCTCAATTTAAATTAGGACACACATTAAAAATATTGCTCTCTATTGCACTTACTCTGTATGATCTTTAGAAAAAAGGATATTGTGACTGCATGCAGGTTTTTATGAAAAGGGGAGAGGTGTGCATGTTAAGAATGGATCTTCATCAGCATTTGGAAATATGAGCCTGTTGGATCTGCTAGGCAGGTTCATAGTTCAAGGACTAAATTTTATTTTCAAGCATCACATCACATTGTTTCTGAAGTGCCATTTTCTGAGAATTTTCAGTTTGTGAGAAGCTTCAGTCAGTTATGGGTTCAGCACACTTCAAACCACAAACAAATTTCACATAAGAACAGGGAGGACACTTACCATATGCTAGAAATTCTGCTTTTGCATCTGCTCTGTTATTCCAGGAGCAGCTGAAGGTCTCTGTTAGGGTCAGAGACACCCAGTGTGGGCCTAGGCATCTTTTGCACCTTCTACAGCTAAGTTTAGTTTCTGGGATCATATTCAGGGGACACCTGAGGTGGAATTAACTGGGCAGTCTTCACCAGCATTGTTCTGCTTCCTTAGGAGGTGAATACCCAGCCCTGGCCCATTCAACAGGTGGCCTAAAGCTCTGGTCAGAGCAGTGCCATTTGCCTGTCACTTTTGAGTGAAAGAGGTAATTTATATGATTGGGGTTATTTTAATCTGGTGGAATCACATTGTCTATGTAATATCCATGTGTCCACTTTAGGAAGCTGGCTGGGAGGAGCATAAATACAAGCACAGGCTAAAGATTTCATACTCTCACACAAAATGGGCAGTATCTGAATAGGGAGACCCAAGCACTGAAATGTTCATGGTTACAGATTTCAAATTACAGCAAGGCCAATTTCAAATATTCTGAAATCATGAATCAAGCTTCCCTAAAACTTGTCTCAGTGTGACAGCGGAGGCAATTTCTATGGAGGAAATCACCTATAATTGCCATTTTACAAGAGTCTTCCTTTTTAAGTCTTACTTCAAAATAATAAGAAACAGAAAGAAGCACTCTTCCAATTCATATTCTGGGATACCCAAGACATTGGGATATTTCAGAATGTATTTTAAAATTGCTTTGTAACCCAGAGGACTAGAAACTTATTCTTTTGAATAAAATGTGACTTTCTTATGTAATCAGTTGCCCTGTGAGCAAGATTTTTAAGATAAGTGCTGCATTCTATGAAGCTTCTGATAAGCTCCTAAGAATTGGAATCACTAAATCAAAGAACAAAAAATGTAATCAACAGAGGGTCATACTACAGGGCCCATGAAAAAGAACTGAATTATGTCAGGAAATCAAAGAAACAACTTCATCTTGCAAAATGACAATTATGGGTGCTTTCATCCCTATAAATTGTTCAAATGTCATGTTGAGACAAGCTTTAGAGATGTTAAATGAGTACCTCAAAATGTCTTTCTCTAAAAATACTCTAGAGGAGCAATTCCCCCTTAGAAAGAGTGGGTTCAAGTAACTAGCAACAGACTTTCCAAGCTATTTGGGTGATTAAATTATGGATAATCATCATCCATTCATTTGCACTGAGGCTGTCATTCACTACAGGCGTAGGAGTCCTTCTAATGTGTCCCAGTCTACACCTTTTCTGAGAATTGCACCAGTGCTGGCTGACATTTTGTGTTGCAAGTGTGGTGACTGTGTCAGTCTCTGTTATTCTGCCCAAGAATGAGAAATTGAGATGGCACAACAATTGGTGAGGTTTTCAGAAATTGTTTCTGAAGGCTGAGGGATCAGTGGCATGAGTGATGACTGCCTGAGCTATTATGTGTTTTGGTGCCACGCATTTCAATTTGCGCCGGACAGACTTAATCGTCCTCCTAATGTATTTTCCAGACTTGAGGTTTGGCATGACTGAAGAGGCTAAATTCAGGCAGGCATTATTGAGCAGAAAATATATTCTGGTCAGGTACCACTTTCTTTCCCAGTTAGTTCCATACATACTTAGCTGGTTTCATCATTGTAGCATGCTGACAGCTCCTCACAGGAGCAAAATCACTTGTCTGATCTAATGCCTGGGCTGATTAATTGGTTCACTATGCAAAATGGCCCTTCTGAGATCTAGCTTTATTGAGAAAGAACAGGAGGCTCATTTTGTCCTCGTTTCTGCAGCAACAGATTTCTATAAATGCTATTTGTGGTGTTAGTAGAGAGACTCAGAATGGGGTTTGCATTATTCTTGTTGGAACAATTTCTCTGGATGTTCCATGCACCAGAGTGAATCTGTGCAGTGTATTGCCACGGCTTCAGCTCTGTATTTGTGTACTTCACTGCCTCTCACATTATCCTCTCGCCTATAATGGCAGCAATCGATCACTGCCTAATGTGGGCACTGCCTCTAGGAGGTTTTAGACACTTGGCCTGCGAGAGCAAATCCAATCCACCTCATACAGAATTTCCCTTTGCAATCACTTGAGTTTGGCACTTCAGAAAACCTGGAAGGGCCTGAGGCCAGGGGGAAGTTCTCCCTAAAATAGTCCTTTATCTTTTAATAATTATTCAGTAAGAAATTAGGCACCTCCAGAACATAATTCAGTCCACATATATTAGATATACACATCTTCCCAAGGCAGGAGTGTCATGGAGATCAGTAGCTTTGAGAGTGCTCCTCTGTGGATGTTCCACGGTGGATTGGAGCTGCAGATTGCCAGCAACGTGCTGTGGAGATTTTCTGGTGCTGGGTCTCCTGGCTATCATTTCCAGAGGAGGTTCTGAAGAGTCTGGAGAAGACCAAAGCCCTGTTGGTCTCCACAGGGTGAGCCCATCACACAGAGCTGGTGAAGTAAGGATTGTCTCTGTGAGATGAGTTAATGCACTCAGGAATGAAGATAATTCAGGCTGAAAGGGACCTCAGGACGTCTCTAGTCCAACCTTCCACTCAAAGCAACCCCAGCTATGAGGTCAATCTGTTCCTGTGCTGTACTCGTGATGAAAGAATTTTTCCTTTTACCTGATCTGAACCTCTCTTGTATCAGTTTGTACCTGCTGCATGTTGTCTGCCTCATATGCATGGCAAAAAGCATGAATGTAGTTGTTTAGCTGAAAGCTGGCTTTGAAATGTTTGCAGAGCATAAGGAGAACAAGTAAATGTAATGCATAAGGAAGAAATTCAGTATTTCTACCTCTTTTTGCACATTACTATCCATTGGTTTTTGGCTAAGAAAGGATAAAGTGGTCTCTGCCAGACTTATACTAGGCCAAGGTGCAAGCACTGAACTAAAAAAGGCATTTTCAAGAAATCTGAAATTATTTCTCAAATACAGAAATATGCAAAAGTCAAAACTGACATTTAAAAACTCTTATGTCTGTAGTTTGGAAGCAAAGTATGACTTTCGGAATTTTTAAAAAGTGCTTTTACTAAGCATACAATTTTTTTCCTACTTGAATGACATATAGTGATTATAACAATAATTATTCCTGGGAGAACCTCAGACCAAGCTCATTACCTTGCCATGTCCAATGGTCACTGACCTGTCAATGAGACCTCTCTCTCACCAAGCTTGTCCTGGCGAGTGATGTCCCTGCCTGAGGGTTGCTCTCTGCGCCTCATGTGACAGCCCTGCTCTTGCAGGTGCCTAAAATAACCTGAAAAGACAAAGTCTGATTTTCAGGGGCAGAAAATCATCTGTTTGTGTCCAGTGAACCCAACCTGACTGGTCCCATGCTGAGCAAACGGCATGGCAAGTGTAGAGAGATTCCTGTCAGGTAATCCCTGCACTGAGAATCCTTGGGATGGCCAAAGGTGCTGCTTTCAGCAGCTGCTGCCATGACCCAAGCACCAGCTGGAGCAGGGTGTTCTGCAAGGAAGGTCAGGTAAATCATGCCAGCCCAGGTGCTGCAGCCATGGAAGGACACATTCTCCACAGTCCTGGGGGGCTTGCTTTTGGGAGAGGCAAGGGGAAGAGAGCAGGTGCTTTAGCAAGACATGATCATGTAAATCAACCATGGGAGCAGACCATCTGAGGATGAAATGTGCATCACTGAAGGGTTCTAGGAGAGGGTTTGACAGTCAGCTGTCAGGAATGCATTAGATTGGTTTTGTCCTGCCTTTGGATGTGGGGATGGACCCTTCTGACATGTTTCCTTTTGATTATTCAGTTACAACGAAGCAGTATCTACCTCTCATTTGACTATGAAGGGAAACAAGGAGTGAGACTCCAAGCTTGGGACCACAGTTCAGTGCCTGCAGCTAGCTGGGATGAGCTCAGGCTTTAGCTGCTCATCTGAGCTCATTAGTTAGTGAGTTACTAAATCTGCCACTTGAATAATTTCTGATAGGAATGAGACAGCTGGTGTCTGGTGATGCCCATTCTTATTCAGCTCATGTTTGAACTTTTCCAGCTGCACCTTTGGATGATCCAGCTCACCAGCCTGTTTTATACATGCTGATCCTACTCATAGGGATGCCCACATAGACCTCAGGCTGTAATTGCTCAGCTCTATTATGTGAACATATTGGAGAGTGGGTGAAAGCAGGAGAGGAAGAGGACATAATCAGCAGCTTTAGGTTCTGTTTTAACTTCACTGTCCACTAATTCAATAGTTTCCTGATTGACCTTGAAGACAGCAGAGACCACATTTAAGAAAAACTCCTCCTGCTGATGTTTATGACAAAGTGGAACCTCTGGTGGTTACTTGTACCCAACCTAAGTAATTCGTCTCTCCCCTTTAGGGCAAATCTCAGCCTTTTGCAGAGGACATGTTCACCATTCCCTTGTGATACAGAAATGACAGCAAGGTTCCTGATATATGCATCAGAAAGCAAACCCAGCTCCTCTGACAATTCCTGATTCAACTTCAGAACAGCATATTGATGCTACCTGAATAGGTATAATTGCTATTTATTAAAAGCCTGCAGCTTGCATGATACAAATTACTGGAAGACTTTAATACGTGAGGAAGTCCTATGGGCAAGCAGTTTGTCTGAGATTTTTTACAGTAGGGAAGCTCTCAACTTTTGCCTATTTGCATTCACCTAATTACCTGACTTTGTGCACCTAATTAACTTGCAATGCTGTCATCAAGGGAATCCATGATATTTCCAAACAATTTAGTGGCAGCCAAAGATGATTCCTCTGTAGGAAAGACGCAATCTGCTTTTTAATTGCTCTGTCCATTTTGCTCTATTCTCTTTCTGTACACTCTTTCAAAAGATTCGGAAGTGAGAAGAAACAAAATTGAAGGAAGGGCAAAAGAAATGCCATGTACCCCCTAGAGAGCCTTGTGTGATGCTGAATCCTAAAGGGATCATACGTAAATGAAATGTAGGCTGAAATTTCCTTCACCTTTCATTGCAACCATTTTTTACTATTTAGTTTACCTTTACATATGATGGATTTAACCAGGGCACATTAATTTCCACATCTGTTTTCTGTCCTTCCAAGGGTGATTCTGTACTTGAGATGGTGTTTGCTTGCCTGGCCAAAACATTTCAAGAACAAATTCCACTTGGCATCTTCAACGACGCTCATGGACACTTGAATGTAACATTGGGAGTCAGGAGTTTCAGGCACTATTTCTGTCTTTCTGACCTTTTGAAACATAAAATTAAATTCAAGTTTTCACTGAGATCTCCTCTGCCGAGAGATAGAAGACACACTTGTGGATGTGTCATTCCACACCAAATAAATATGTTTAAGTTAAGTAACTCACCTCCAAGGTTAATACTGACTGTAGTAATGCCTCTGTACTGCAGTGATGTTCCATGTGGAATGGAGACAATAATATTTATTAGGAATGGTATGAGGGCAACCATGAAATTTTAGATGCTAATACATGTCAAGTGTTTTTAAATCCCTATGCAGGAAAAAAAAAATATTTTTTTGGCATTTTTACCCATTATAAGAAAAAGCAACAGTCTCCACAAAACTTTTCTCCAATTAGAGAGATTTCCAGAGGAAAACCACAACTGCATTAGTACCTCTTCTGAGTCCAGACAGTGATTATCTGTGTAAACAGGGAGCAGGAGGTTGGAGAGCTCTTGTAATTTATGTTCAACTGTGTAGGCTGTTCATATTCACTTAAGGGTCTCAGTCCTGCCTCACTCCTCTCCACTGGTGTCCATCAGGTGATGTGGGTGGCAGCGTAGTTAATCCAAGTGCAGTGCCATGTGGTGCCCTCAGGACCATCCTTTTCCCACTTTTTTAGCTTTTTAATTCTGGTGCACTAATTATGCTGCCCATGACAATGGGTTTGAAAAGTGTTTGTTCTGTCTTCTCAGCATTAGCCTGTATTTGCCTGTTTCTGTCAAGCCTCTGCCTCTCATGCAAACTTGCCTTTTTACCCAATTCATACCTTTTAAAGCATGCTGAGTGATCCTGATTCCTGGCAGAACTGGACCCTTCAGTTAATTTTTCCTAGGGTTTGTATTAAATCTCCCTAGTCTTGGCTATCCTGATCATTTTGAGCCAAAAGTGTATTTTAGCTCCTGGCTGGCCAGTGGTAAGTAAACACAACACCAGTCTGCAATCCTGTCCTTGCAGCTACCCACAATTAATCTCTTTCCATGCTAAGAATTGGCCATTTGTTCCTACTCTTTGCTCCTTATCTCTTCTCCAGTTTTTAATCCATGACAGGACTTTACCTTTCACCCCTGGCCAAGTTTCTCAATAGCCTCTTGTGCTGGACTTTATCAAAAGCCTTTTGAGAGCCCTCCGAGTCCTCCCTGCTTCATGGTTTTGTTAACCCTTTCAAGGGATTCAAGTTGTAAAACAAGAGCAGGAGAGAAGGAAGATTATCTTTCACGGGCAGTTTGCTGGTTGGCACATCTGTCATTGTTTTTGTGTTTTCTTGACCAAATGGATTCCAGTTGCAGGAGTGATGTGTGGTTTATATTAACCTGCTTTTCTTGGGGGTGGTCTGGCTGTTTGCTCCTTCACCACAGTTTGTGAGGGAGCAGGGGAAGGCCACTCAAGTCTTTATTTTAAATAATGGACTTATTTTTGTCTCGAAGTCTTTATGTCAAACTCTGAGGTGACTGTTCCAGATTCTCAGCCTCAGACACAAGACTTGCATGTATCCTGTCATGCCAACTGTATATCCAGTGTGAAGGCACAATCCAGGTGCTTGAATGTGAGCCCAGTGCCACTTAAGATGGTCGTATGTGGTTATGTGCATTATGGCAGAGCTATGTAAGTAGGTCCCAAATGGGTACTGTGGGAGATCTGGACCATGCTGGATGGACAACTGGAACTGGGCATGTCTCCAACTAGAGTCAGCAGTACACAGCTTGGAGCATGAGGTTGGGCAAGAGACCTCCAGAGTTCCCTTACAACTCTGTTTTCTTTGCATGTACTCTGATACAGCCTTAGCAACACTTGACACTCACTGGCATTTTGCCTTCCCTCCAAATCCCAGGGCAGAGTTAGGGCAGCAAGCTCCCTGGAGCTGCAGGGCACTTCTCATTGTGCAGCCTCAGCGGGTGACTGAGCAGGGCTGGCAGAAACCAGGCCCTGTGCTCTGTTCAGAAGCCTCTGTTTGCAGTGAATAGCCTTTGCAGTTTTGCATAATCTTACCAAGCCTGAGCCCTATTTCACCACCATAGTGCATCTCCTTTGCTGTCACCATGTCAGTTTTCCACTGCTAATGTTCCATTTGCTGTTGTTGTCATTTCTTCACTTCCACAGGAGCAGATCCCTGGTGAAAAGTTCCCAATCCCACATGAACTAAGCCTGGTCACATTAGTGTCCAGTCCTCACCCAGCCCCAAATGGGCTTCCCTTCCTGCATGTTTGTCCTGCTAACTGTGTCTGGGCCTTTGAAGCTTCACCTTGCAAGATACTTCTTTAAGAAAGCTGAAGCCCCTCAAATCTACAATGCCTCCACTTCACTATCTCTCAAGGCATACCTGACTGGCTTTTGGTCTCCTCTTTACTTGCCATTTTGTCTGTGTTAACATCATTATGACTGGACTTCTGTCTTCCCTGGGTATTGATAGCGTCATAAACCTTGCAGACAGATGAGAACACAGGCAGTAAGTGAATCTTGGTACATGTCCCTTTGCTTGTGAGAACCACGACCATTTCCTTTTTCCCCTGCAACCCCCATTCTGCTGCTCTTGCCTCCTGCATCCATGTTCCTAGGGGCTCAATCATATGTGCCCCAGCACTATTTATTATGTAAAGAAAATACCAAAATTGTAAGTGCATCTAGACAGGAGCTCTCTGGGTCCTTGGGACAGACAATGGGAATTTCCCCTTTGGCTTTCTTATGTTTTAACTCAATTTATTTTATTTATCTACCACTGCCTGTAATATATACATATATTAATAGCAGAGCATAAATAAATATACAGTTTTGCCTTCTGTAGTACAGTTACCATCCAATGAATAGAGCAGGAGCTGCAGAGTGTGTAGTGAAATCTCTGGCTTTCACAAGGCATCCCAAAATTTCCAGAAGTAAAAAGGTTAAAAAAAAAATAAGGAGAAAGATAATAACATCTTTCAGGCACTACTTGTAATCCTTAGGGGCATCAAAAGACTCTGGAGGGATCTGCTATATATAGTGATGAGTCTGAAGAAAAACTGTCATCAAGAAATCAATTCCCAGCTCATAAACAAGCAGTTAAAAGTTTACAAAGAAACACCTTCTTCAGGGGTATATGACAGTCCTACAAACACAGGTACCTCTCCTGAGGCTGCATTAAGAAAGCTTTAATCCTACAGGCAGTGATCAGAAAACCCAGCCAGTTCTTGGATATGTTTTTGTTAACCATTTTGCTTCCTTCAGAAGCAAACACCTGGGAGAGAGACAAGGGCTTACTGAGGGCAATAGCCTTGTCCCAAAGCTCTTGTTCTGGAGTCAGAGCAACAGTGATGTTGTGTAAACACCATTTAAAGTTGCCAAAACAAGAGACCTGACTGGTATGATACAACATGATATGATATATCATAATATATAGCTAAATATAATATAATTGCTTGAAAGGTGTTGACATGTTCAAATCAGTGCTGTCTGTTCATGGCAGGAAGAGACCCTGAAGAAGAGCAAATCTGTTATCACCAGATGACAGAGAAGTGCCCTTTACAACATGACCTCCTCGTTCCTTCACCTTTTGTCAAGGTTTGACATATTTTCATTAAATTCCAGCATTTAGTTATGTTAGTGTTCCAGATGCCTTGCCTTTCTGAAATACTGTTGACCAGGGGTACAGCAGTTGAATGATTTGCAAAATACATGTATTTTTGGTAGGGCTTTTTTTCCAGGAAGTTTTCTGATGGTTGTAAAAACGAATAGTTCTGATTATGTTCTTTTTGAACTTTCCTAACAGGATCAAAAGGGTTAATCTGAAGGAGCAGATTTGAAAGACAGGAAATTAACTTGCATGCCACACCTGCTTGAAGGCAGAAAAGAAACAACCAACCAGGTATGCAACCTGCTGTAATGCAGTACTACCCTGGCCAGTGGAAGATTAGGAAAATAGTAGGCAACATTTGCTGGAAAGGGAAGGGTTTTATACACAATGGGGAAACTGACCATCATTTCCTTAAATGTCAGCAGAATGAATAATCACATAAAGTAAAATCGAAAAAAAAAAACCCTTTTCTGCACCTGAAAAAATAGAATATTGCTGTGGGATTCCTGCAGGAAGCATATGACTTAGGCTTAAATCTGAGTAAATCAGATTTTGCTCAGCTCAGCTTGAGAGCATCCAAAGAAAAACTGTGCAGCTCTTCTGTTCCATAAAAACACAGCTTTTCCTCTATTTAATTTTTGGACTAACAAAAGGGGAAGATTGTATGAGTCAGAAGTAAATTGCTATAGTATGAAACAATTTTTATTATACTCACTCACCCCAAGTGTTTTAATTTGGCTTTCTTAAGTGCAGTACAGAAAAGCTTTATCCAACCTTGATGCTCTGGTGTCTCAGGGATTATACATCAAGCTCATTTTAAATCACAGATTTAACACATCATGTGTTAGCTTTCAGCACCTGATAAATGTTATGGGTTTTCTAATGATCTTGCAGAGTTGGAACCACCAATCAATTGGCTCTCCAACTGTTGTCTGACTATGTGGCATTAAAGGCTGAGTATTTTGTTAACAAAAGGAAAACAACTCCTAAATTAAAATAAAATACTCGACCCAAGAGCCCAACTGCATAGCACTCAACCTCAAATCCAATTTGTGCTCCTAGATGTTTCCAGAACACATAAATTGGGTAGTTTTGACAATTAAAAAAGTTCTCTAGTAGCATGCTAAAGGTGGATCAAATTCAATTACCTGCCAGAAGTCCCATCTGCTACAATATAAGGATGTCTTTTTAAAAGGAAAATGATTATAGCAATAGAGTTCCAGAAGCTGAAATAATAAAACCCTACAGTTTGCTGAGAGTAAGCAGCATCCCTTGGGGTGAGACTGAGTCAAACCAACTTTGAAGCAGAAAATGTTGAAGCTGGATGGAAATAACCCTAGAATTGTAGATACAGTGGGTGGGAGGGAGTTCTGGAGGCCTCTTGCCCAGACCACCGCTCAAAGACAGACTACAGACAACTCTAGGTTAGGTCAGATGTGGCTTTGCCAGACAAATTTTGAAAACCTCCAAGGAGAGAGGCTGAGCTCCCTCCATACAACCTGCTCCAGTGCTGCACTACATTCCTCATGAAATTATGTTTTCCCTCCTTCCCAAGCTGCAGACTGGCCACTGCCCTCTCCTACTGCCCCATGCTCCTGAGAAGAGTTTGGTTCCGTCATGTTTATCACTGTCCATCAAGGAGATGTGAGCAACTGCTCAATTTCTCCTTTAACTCCCTTTTGCCAGAATTAATGAGCCCAGAAGAGCAGGAGGTTCCTGACCGTGCAAATAGAAATGTTGGAAATGTTGGGGACCTAAAGAAGCCCAAGCATGGAGTTCCCATATGGAATACAGGAGGCAAATACTGGTTTAATGCATGGTCAGAAGTAGGTCCCACAGTCCTTTGGAGACCTACCCAGGATGGAAACCTCCAACAGGATGAAAAAAATTACACAGCCTTTTCAGAAGAGCAGTGGTGAGGCTGGTTCATGGAGAAAGGGAAGAAGAGGGTTTGACTGGGCCACCATCTCTGGAAAAATTGCCTCCTGCCGAAACTTTCATCCCTCTGAAAGCATCTCAGCCCAATTAGCTTGTAATTGAATCTCCTGTGTTTCATCCCAGGGCTTTTCAGCTGCTGTGGGTTTTATTTGCACATATGTGGTTTGTAGATAGAGGGCTGCCAACTCTCTCTCTGTGAGGACTAAGAGAACCAGCTGAACGTTAGACTGGTGTGGGCAAGCACCTGCAGCACAATAAATGCATCCTCTGATTTTCTAAAACTCCCTCTTTCATTCCCTGCTCTTTCCTCTTCCCTCATTAATTTTTCCCCATTTCTTCATTTTTTTTTTTCTGGCTTTCTGCTCCTCTTTTAAAAACAAACACCTCTTTTTCCCCATTCCTGGTTTCTTTCCCCATCCTCTCTTCTCCCTTCCTTCACAGCTGTGCATTGGGCCTTGATGCCAAACGTGTGAACCGTGCAGCTCACATCCCAACTGCATTTATAAACCCCTCTCTCTACAGTGGGTCTGTTAAGCCGAGGTGGATTTGTAGGGAAGATATATGAGAGCCAGTGACAGAAAGCTCTTGCTACATGGGCACGAAACATCGCCAACACGGGAAGGGCAGCCAGCATTCCGGGTTTCTGGGGACGTGCTCTCTGTCTCCACCGTGGTGGTATTTGTAGATTGTAGCACGTTTGTCTATAATTTACAGACGTCAGGCAGCCTGACTGGGGCAGCTGCTCTTACTGGGCAAAGCAGATGTCCAGAAATCCTGACATATCCACTGAGCATGGGAACATCTGTGCTGTAGGGTCGGAGCAGTCAGACGGAGACTCCCGGGAAGCCACGGGGGACCCTTGGCTGTGGCAGTAGCATCGGCTTCTGCGTGACCCCAGCTCAGAGGGTCTGTAGGGCACGTCCCCGTGCTCTTGCAGGCTTTCGCAGCCATAACAAGCAGACAGTGTCAGGGCAAAATAGGGGACTGAGGAGGTTTTATCTGTGCAAGAGGCTTGTTATGCTGCCGTGGATGTCCCTGCATTTTTGGTGCCCGGATTTGTTTGTTTCAGCACAGACATTGTGTTCCCTTTCTGCTTTTCCACTCAGATCATCAGCAGTGATGACAAGAATTTCTTGGTGTCCTCTAGGCCCAGTGGAGACCTGACCTTCCATTGCACATCCCCTGAGCCATGAGGGAACCTGCAGCACAGTATGGAAGTACATGACATTCCTTAATTTTTCTGGACTGAAGATAAGCAGGTTTATTCATATAGATCAGAGGCCTTTTTAACCAATGTGGAGGAAGAAACATGCCCCAAGTACATGCCTTAAGTACTTTTTCTAAAAAAGTACCAAGTAATTGACACTGAACAGGGAGGACATAATGCCAGACCCTCTGGTTTGCTGTCACAGCCAGTGAAACTCACTCTTCTCCAATGTCCCAGCAGTAGCAACCCCTTGTGGCAGGATCCTCGCTGCCCTCTCAGTCCCTGCATGAAGTCCTCTTCCATCTCTAAAGCCAGAAGGTCTTGGTCTGGATCATCTTGGATCAGCAAGGAGTCCTCATCCCCATCCTGTCAGAATGTTCTCTGTTTTGACTGGAAATACAAGGCTTTCAGACATGGGGGGATTAGGGTATAAAAAGCCCAGCACTGGCACTGACACCATATTTACAGGATCTAAGGCAGGTCTGTCTGCAAGGCACGGTGACACGTTTACCTAATGGAGAGAGCAAAGTAGAGGAATGAATGCATCTGCCTGTAGTTTCTCCAGAAGAATCATGGTGTTGATGATGACATCATTACCACCAGATACTGCCAGGAATAACACTTCACCATACAGGTGACACCAGAGAGGGAGCAATTACCACTCCAAACTTCCAAAATCCAGCAGCCTTGATCATCACAATGACTGTCACTGGAGAAGGTGGGAGACAGGCCACAGCAAGGGCTGGAGGACACTGTTTCAGCCCCGCCAAGTGTTGTCACCAGGCCACTTGTGTCTCGTGCTATCAATAGGGCACAAATCCAGTGCATTACAAGGTACAGGTTCTGTGTTAGACACACGTCCAGGACAGAGAGAGACTGATCTGGTCATCTGATGCTGCTCCTTCTTCCATGATCTCATTACTGGCATCTGTCAGCACCATACTGCTGGGAAACCCCTCACTGATAAAAGGTCTCCGCTCCCATCAGGGAGACAGTGCTGCTCGCACTTCCCAGGGAAATTCAGCCTCCTTGGATAGATCAGTTTCCATGTTTGGTCTTCTACTGCAGTAGAAGAGACTGTGTCTCCATAAGGGAGCACTGAAGGGAGCCTGGGTGGTTTTCCTCATGTTGAAAAGCTCCCAAGCAACTCCTAAATCAGGGAGAGCTAAAACAAATGGCATGTCTGGTTGGAGATGAGCACGCTCCTGTTTTCTCCCTGGATCTCACAGATGGGTAGGATGCTCTGCTCCTGACACGTAGGGTCCAAGTCTGGCCCATCTAAAAAAATATCATTTAATTAGCTCAAAGAAAAGGTTGTATTTATTATAGATACAGATGTAGATATTTTTATTGTTGACAAAAACTTACATGCAATTTTGCTAATGTGGAAATGTTGGGTGTGACTTTGCCCAAATTTTTCTCTCTGATTTTAATGTTCTGCATTCTTTATTCTCTCAGACTTTTGGACTAAGAGGGACTGGTTATCCTGCATTGTGTCCCCAGGGTTTTGGATAGCCTCTTGTGCAGCATAATTGGGGCTCCTTAGAGGAAAAGTGCCATATGAAGGAATCTATCTCAACCAGAGCTTTCAGAAAGATAGAAGTGAAATTAAAAGCCACTCTTGACCATGTTATATTAATAAATAGTCCCTTCCCTTACTAGTCCCAGAGAAGAGCTCTTTCCTACATGGGAATGCAGCTTTCCGTGTCACAAGCAGAACATCCGAAATTAGCTGAGGGGTTTGAAGATTTTGCCAGCAGTGCTCAAACAGCATTACCTCCTGGCAGGGTGCCCGGGCCCTCTCTGTGCCTGCTGGGGAGCCACAGCTGGCACCGGCTGTTAACCCTTGAGGCCACCACCCAATCCCCCAGACAACACAGACAGCACTGGGGAGCTTTGCAGATGTCCTCAGTCAAAGCCATCGCTCCTGTTGGGGACAACTGCACCCAGGCTGAAGGCTGTGTGGAAGAGCTGACAGCTCCTGATGTGTTGGAGAGGACCCCACAGACATGCTGGGTCCCAAGAGGTCACACCAGAGCTACATATTCCTGCTGCAATTGGAGATATCCCAGAGGAGAAGGAGGTCTGTGCTGTGTTATGTGCTTTTGAGATGCAGCACATGCAAAAAGTCCAGGGAATTTGTCATCCCTAAAGAGTTCAGCATCCAGGAGGAACTTACAAGTACTGTTGGGATCTCAGCTCTACTTGGCTTTTTTTTTAAGGATGATGACTCCCTGCAAGCAGCATAACTTCAGTGATTAAGTATGTCCTCAGCAACAACTAGAGATTGAAGGAGCAGCAGGAATACCTTTGCAGGGATCTAACTGGGATCTCTGCTCTCCAGCTGCCTTGGCTCAGTTGCTGTGCCATCCTTAATTCTTGGGCTCAGCAGGACACAAGGCCTGACTGCCATGCACAGCCTGCTTCACTGACTGTTCGATGATACTAAATATTACCTCATCTGAGAAACTGATTTCATCCCACACTTGACTTCACATCTCAGGCCCAGGAGAAGCTCTTCTTGTCTCAGAGCTCATCAGAAATCCGTGATCCTTTTGGATGCCTAATAACAAAACAATTGCCTCCATCTTTTTCCCTGACCCGACATTTCCTCGAGAACAGAGGTGAAATCCTCCCTCCAAAATCCATCCTTATGAAACAAACTTTGAAGTGCCACTAGCTCCTAACCCCTCTGTGCCACTGCTTCCCCCAACCTTGGTGTCCTCCTCTGATGTGTCCTCCTTTCACTGCCATAATCAGAGCGGGCTGGTGGAGGTGCTGGCCAGGAAGGCAGGTGGGCTGACATACACACTTCTTAGTCCCACTCCTGTCTCCTTTTTCCACTCTCATCACAGTGACAGGTTGATTTGGTGTGGGTGGGCTGGGAAACAGCAGCACAGGCAGGAGACCCAGACAGCCCATTCGAGAGCACACCAGTAGGACAAGAAGAAAGAAGATTCCTGAAGAGTGTCGAAGCTGCAGGGGAACTGCAACCCCAACTGGGAAACACAAGTGAACTTGCATAAATCACTCCACATGCTACATTTATTCCTCCAGCGCTCATAGAAATGGCAGAGCCCAGCTACCCTTTGGAGTTTATTGGATTGCTGCTGGGCTAACAAGATTCATGGGAAAATTAAAAATTGATCAGATGAGCTAAAAACATTGTGTTCTGGTGGGAAAAAAAAAAAAAAAAAGTTGGTTTCCAGTAGTTTTGCAAGTTGGAGAAGTATTTTTTTGAACCACACTTGAGGTCGCTGAACACACATTGTTTTGCAGCTGGAGTGGGGCGACGGGCAATCCCTGCGTCCTCGAAATGGAACTGAAACATTTCAGTTGCGCTCACTGGAATCTTTCTTCAGGTTTACAACTGGAAAGAATGCTTCTGTGATTGTGTCTTTTCATGGCAACTCACGACAGATTTATTACTCTTTTCTTTGATGCCCTAGCAAATTTCACAGGGAAAGAAAACCACACTCTGCCAAGCTCTGGCTACACACACTTGGGGGCCAGACATTGTTTTGCAGGGAAGGCAGTGGTGTGTACAGCTAAAACAAGGGCTACCCCAAGCCCAGTTGTGCAACTGCCTGTTTAACCCAAACAACCATATTAGCAGTCAATAATCAGAGCAACTGTAGCTGCTCCAGTCCCCAGCAGTGACATCTTGGTGTCTGGATACAAGTGTCCCCACCAGGCACTGCCCACCGACGCCAGGTCTGGCACTGCTGCTGGTTTTGCAAAGCAGAGCCAGCACAGACCCCATTCCATTGCATATGCAGAGGCACAGAGCACAATCTAGAGTGCAGGCACTGGACCATCTGTAGCGGACTAGTGGCTGTGACAGGGTGTCTGGGGCAGATCCTGCCCATACAGAGCAACTGGACACCAGGTAGGCTGTGAAATGGCATCACCTTCCTCTGTTTAGGCAACAATGCTATACAGTCCTTATCTGCTTCAAGAGAAGACTCTTCTCTGTCTGAATGTTACTGGTAGAATGAGATTATGACTGTGCTCATACCCCTTCCTGAAGGGCTTCTCCCCACTGCTGAGGCAGTCAGGTCTGGTGTGTGGATCATCACTCTCCTGACATTAAGCACCGTGATTAAACTGGACACTTAATGTTAAGACCTCTAAATTCAGACCAAAGTTCTTATCTTGTCCCAGCACTTGCCATCCCCAGCCTCAACACTCAGCCAAGAGGTTTCAGTGGCTGACAGCTTGCTGTCCCCCACACAGTGGGCCAAGGCTGGCTTAGGAGGAGAGACAGAGGTTTGCAAAGTGCCTTGGGGTGAGAAGCACCAGCAGTCTTGGAGTGTCTCTTGCAATGGCCACCTGCCCCTGGAGTGAGGAGGTGGATGTCCCTGGAGGAAGCTGTAGAACCTGTACCCATCATGATTTTGAAAAGGATTTACAACCAGGATTTACAATGGGGATTGCCTCTGGTAGAAAAACTGAGCACTACTAGCAATACAGTAAAAAACCCTGTGAGTCTCTGAGCATCAGAGCAGGGCACAAGAGAGATAGTGTGTTTGGTACTTCGAACAGGCCCTTTCCTGTGGGGCCAGGTGCCTTTTGAAAATTCAGGCATTGACTTTCACTTGACTCTAATCTGAGTGACTTGCTTGGCGTCAATTTTGGTTTGATCTGCTGGAAGGGTTGGGACTTGCTGTGTTAAGTTGCATTCATCTGGCATCTCACTATCGCACTTCTCTCCTGGCCAGACCAGCTGTTCCCTACAATCAGTCCCACTGAGATAGCAAACTGAGCTAAACGTGCTGTTCCCACTGTGTCCCTCCAGCCCACAAACAACCTTATGCCTTCCACGAGTCATGAAGGGAAGTCCCTGAGCAGGACGTGGATTCCCCTTGGGGCCTCTGAGTCCCGAGGGGGATTATCAAAAGCAGAAACGAAGTTCTCAAAACTTATCCTCAGCACTGGGGACTAAGGGAGGCTTCAGTGCAGACACAACCATAAGGAAAGTAAACCTCAGCATGGTATGGATGTGCTGTCTGGGATCTTTCTTGCCTTTTGTCCTTTTCTAGTTCTCCCTTTTCCAGAAGGTGCAGGATATCTGGCCCAGGTGGCCTTCTGTGATAGCACACCAGTCACACAAGCTTCCACCTACAGAGAGGAAAGGAAATGTGTGTGGGAAAGACCAAGGAGAGCAGATTTCCATATTCTCCCTACAGGAAGGGAAAGAAATGGGTATCCAGGCATATTCCCCCAGAAAGATGCACTACCAGCCTGGGCTGCCTTGCTCCAGGAATGTTGCACTGAGCAAAGACAGAGCAAAAGCCTTGCAGGACAGATTCTGCTCCACTTCCTTCCCTCTCCACAGCACCAGAGGCCACCAAAACCACAAGGAAGCTCAAAGCCAAAGATGCAGGTTGTGTCCTCTCCTGGAAAGCCTCCTAGAGAAGTTGGGCCACATCAATGCCACTGGGAATCAAGGCAGAAACACGCTGCAAATCACAGGGGTGAGGTTTCAAAAAGAGGTTGAGGTTTCAGATGAGCCTTGGCTAGAACACTCCTGCAGAAGGGCTGGGCCGACTCAACTTCTCTGTGCTGCAAGTACAAAAGCACCAACAAAAGGCTGGATGTAGCTGCATCTGCTCTGATCCTTTTGTCAGCACAATTGCAGTGACAAGAAGAGGGACTCTTTCCTCATAGTCTTAACCCAAGCACGTCAGCCAAGCCTTACGCTCTATATTAAAAGGTTTGTGGTTAAAGTTGAAGGAATTTGCCTTGTTTAGTCTAGAAAAGGAGATTAAAATGCCAAAAGATAATAATCTTTCAACACGTAGAAAGTTGCTGTAAAGCTGGAGGTGGTCAGTTGTTGTTCCTCAGCTCCTCACAAGAGAATAAGAGGTAATTCGAATAATATCCAGCAAAAGTGACTCAAGTTAGACATGGCAAGTAACTAAAAGGAGATTTAGACACCAGACCATGAAACTGGTGATTAAGTTACTGAAGAAAGCTGCAGACTCCCCCTCTCTAAAGATTTTTACTGACAGATGAGACTGACTTTGATCAGGAATAGTATGGAAATACTTATTCCTTGCTTGACAATGGAAGTATAGCCTTATCTCAGCCAAAAGTGCTATTTTTAGGGGCTGAACATGGGCAAACAGATGGACAAAAGCAAAAGATAAAAGCTACTTTGAGAAATCACTGCCCACAAGAGCAATTCACTCTATGAAATATCACATCCCAACATTTTATGCTCTGCTTAGTTCCCATCTCCTGTATTGCAGTTACGTGTATTGATCAGTCCCTCCCCCTGCCTTTTTGTCCTCTCCTCTTTCCCAAGCCCTGGCCATGCTTTCCCAAGGAGTCAGACCACTACATGATATTTAATAGGTATTTTTAGTACATGCATCACTATGGCATCTCCTCCTCCTAACAAAGCTGAAGTCAGGACCTGGTCCTGCTGTGATGTGAACCTGCGGTTCCCTAGAGGGGGGGGACGAGCTGCTGAGTTGTGCTTTCCAGATTACACAGTCTACTGAAACTTCAGGGCCAGACTGATTTATTGATGCTTTCTGAAGCCTGCAGATATGGCAGTGACCTCGTGTTGGTGGCAAGGGCCAGCTGATCTTTCAAGGTGCTCATGCTTGAAACAGGTGGATGAAATCCCTCCTCACCCCAGCAGAATAGCTGTAAGCCTGTTTCAAAGTGGCATCCAGTGACCTCCTGGTAGCCAAGTGCTGAACCAGCTGAAAAGGTCAATAACGTATCAGCCAGAACAGCTGGATCTAACAGAAAAGGAGTCAAGCTGATACATAGCTGGCATTGCAGGAATAACAGATGTCATCTGGGTTGGTTGTACCAGCATGTTGATGTGCTAAAACAACTGAAAAGAGACTCACATGACCACAGCATATCACCCTCTTCCCATCCACTGAAACTGAGATGACCCGCAGATGTTATACACAGATTTTCTGGTGGCCAGGTTTCAGCACACAGCAGACACAAGGCACATCTCAGGGCAAAACATGAATGTGTGCAATGAGGGATAATGGAGATGGAGCAACTTGCAAGGCAATGGATATAACCCACAGTTTTGATTTACATTAGGACTCTGCAGTTTTCATTCCCAAACAATATCACTGCTGCCAGCCTGCACCAATCATGCCCAAACCCCACATTTGCCATTTCACCTTCTCTGCAGTAGTTGAAGAGATGGTGATACTTGTAGCTTTAAAAAAAATTAATAATAGTAATAAAAAGCAGCTGCTTTTTATTGCCCAAATTAAAGGAGGCTCATGGTGGCAAAGTGAGGAAAGCAGGTTGCAGGGTTGTGAAGCCAGTAAGTCCTCCTATGGGTGCTGTGATGCTGCACTGGCAGCATCTCACTCCCACAGCTGTAAAAGGGATTAAGTTAACAAATATAGAAAGAAAAAGAAGGTTAAAATAGGAGACTAAAATAAGAATCAGAATCCCTCTGGTAAACTGCTGAGTTTGCTCCCCACTGTAGAGAGCCAGTTGTGTCAGGGGGAGTGAGCTATTTTCTGGAGATGTGCTGGAAATAGCACAGGATAGTCAGGGAGCAGCAGAGGGTGAGCATCAGCAAGGGACCCTGTGGACCCTCAAAAGCTTTTCCACTAGGTTGGGCATGCCAGTGGACGATGGGATGGGCTGGGATGGGATGGGATGGGATGGGATGGGATGGGATGGGATGGGATGGGATGGGATGGGATGGGATAAGGTGGGATAGGGAAGGCAGCAGGCTCAATTGCTGCCAATTCAAGGCTCCAACTCTCAGCAAAACCATCCTGTTTCTGAGCAAGACATCAAGTCCTGAGCCTTGGTGTGCCTTGGGGGCACAACTGAGTGCAGAGAGGTGCTGACCTAAAAGCAAGGGGCTTCTTGCAGCCCTGTATCTTAAGGCACTATCCTGGCACCACCTCCCAGCTGCTCTGGCCCCCCAGCACATGGACAGTGCTGAGCAGCTGGTTGTCTGGCAAAGCAATTACAGCCAGGCCCAACGTGCTGCTGCTAGTGCAGAAATTGAATTTTGAAGCAGTCAGCAGTTATTCCCCAGGGAGCACCAGGGGATGGATGGGGGACAGCAGGAAGGAGGTTTTTCTTACCAGGCTTGGATCCTCACTTGGGCATGCTGAAATTAGACACTAAGTCTTGAACTTAAATCCTTTTATGTTCCCTTTTGTGTTCAGCACTGCTCTTGGTTTTTCCCTTATAAAACCTGTTTGTTGAAACCACACAAGATACCTCCTTGGTAGCTAAATTGTTCATGTTGAATTTTGAGATGACTCTGCCTCTTGCAGAGGGCACATGAGGAAGGTGATAGACATCAGGGAAGTCAGAAAAAGCCATGGAGGAGATGGGGGCTAAGAAAGTATGCTAATTAAAAACAGCTTTCCCATGTGGTGGAAAGGGGTCACAAAAGAAAAAAGCATCAAACCTAATTCCCTGGCCATTGTTAAACCTGGGAAATCATCACCAAATCCTAGAGTTTTATTTTGCTACATTTTTTTTCCCCCAGGAGCTGCAGACTGGCATGTAGAGCACTGCCTTGTAAATGAGTAACCATTCCTTATGGAGGTATTTACAATAGAGGCACATGAAGAAGTGCTGGTTGTTAGAAGGGTTTTGATGAGATCACATGAAGCTAATTTCAAGCCTTGTGCCTGTCTGGATGAGAACACCAGGAGGAGGATGGCAAAGGAAAGCCTCAAAGAGGGATGGAGGAAAGGGAGGGAGGCAGGGAGGGAGGAAGGGAGGCACAGAGTTTTCATACTGTACCCTTTCCTGTGGGCAGTAGGTTGTGTCATGCTTGTCCCTGTAAAAATCCTTAGGGCAGACCTTTTCTGGTCCTTCAGTATGCTTTCCACTGAGCACTCCTGAGTGTTGGTCCCTCACTGTAAGAAAGCATATGGTCAAGTTTGAGAAATGAAATCCCTGAGTGTCTCACCTGCTCTTTCCAAAAGCCCAACACTGACTGTAAGCAGCTGAGCCAAGCCCACACCAGGTCCCAGACACACCTTAGGACTGTAGGTTTGTCCGTGGCTACAGCACCCTCCTACACAAGCTGCAGGCTCGGTGCCCCGAAAGTCAGACCGAGCACAGGAGAGGCAGTGGCACACAGTGCTGCGCTGCAGGGGCAGGGCGTGCTGGCTGCCTTCCTCCCCCAGACCTGGGGCACAGCTCGCAGCCTCAGCCAACCTTACCCTTGAGGCACCGGCTACTGAAGCTGCGAGGAGGAGAGTGCCCCTTCCATATCTTTGCTTTCCTACAGGACCTCTCACTTTGCACACGAGCTCTTGTTCACGCACTTGAAGTGGCAGGGGAAGCAGGGGCACCCCAGGCGAGGTCCCCGTCCCTGGGGTGGCAGTGACAGAGCCCTGCAGTACTGGCGAGGGCCACTGGAGGTCTGTGTGCATTTGCTTTCTCCTGCTCCCTGCGCAGCGCTCACAGTGCGGGATAAACCCCACCCGGCAGAGAACCGTAGGATATTCTCAGTTGGAAAGATGGTCGAGTCCAGCCCTCAAGTGAGACAAACCCACAACCCTGGTGTTATTAGCACAATGCTCTAACCAGCTGAGCTAATCTCAGGATCCTCCCTTAGCCTGGGCAGGACAGTTCCGTTCAGCCTCGAGGTTGACCCACTTTTGGCTCCATTGTGGGGCAAAAATCCAAGAGCAAAACTCGAATATGGGGAGGTTTGCTCATCTGGTTCCTCACTGCTCAGGAGGCACCTCCTGCAGCTGAAACCACACCAGCTCTCTGTCGAGCAAGTAGCAAGGAGCTACTTGCACCTTTCCAAAGTCTGGAGTGAATTCATCCACAGGCCAGCCCAGCACGAAGGTATCTACCTTCAGGATGTGAAACCTCCTTCCTTTCACTGGCTAGCTGGGATCACTGACAGGGCAATGTTGGGATTCTCACTATAAGGCTCGTTTTTTTCAGCGTTCAGAAGACACCTACTGTCACGTCACCCAGCTCCAGTCCTGTACCGCTTACCTGTATCCCCATCATTGCTTCCCTGGCTCCTCTTGCATCAGTTTCCCTGGCTTTGTTTTTAAACAAGTTCAAACTCATTTGTGAGCTGCAGGATAATGGCATGGTTGTGTGTTTGCACAGCAGTTTCATTCTGGGAGGGCGCTCACCCACTTTCCCCACTGGGCAAAAGACAGGCACAACACAAGCTGTCTGACTCGGATGCAGCAGTTCAGCATCCACACCGAGGATGAAGGATCACAGGCAGCTCAAGGGTGGCTCACACCATCTGTGTTTCAGCCCAGTTTTATCTTCCCTGCTCTGGCTTCTGAAGGGTGCCAGGCTGTGCTCACTGCTCTGTGCTGCAATGCCATGGAATGTCCCTGCATTTTTTGAATTTGCCCAGTGCAATCAACAGAGCAACTTCACCATTATGAAAATTCCACCAGATCTTTCAAACTTCACAAGTTTCTAGGACTTCAGTTTTAGAGGAAATATGGCACTCCAGGATCACAGGATCCTCTACTACCATGTAGTGGCCCTGGTCAGAGGGGTAAAGTCAAAGTGGTAGGGATAGAAAACACAGATGGCTTTCCTGAAAATGTGAACCCCACCATTCTGGGCTTATGAAAAAGAAATACACTGCACTTGCCATGTTTCCAGCAAAATCAAAGCAGCACATACAGGGAAAACCAAATTGGGCTTTTCAGCAGACTCCAGGCTAACCTAGGAAAATGGGGACTCCTGACTCTCCAGGCAGGTCTTCATCTGATGCTGGAAATCAATGATGTAGGACTGTGACCTGTTCCAGTGGGTCTGTCCTCCTGCCCCACCTGTGAGCTCTGGGGGTGAAACCTTCCTTGAGCAGATGTCCAGAGGGCTCTGTGTGGAGCACATCTGAGTGCTGCTGCCTGTGGCCAGGTCAGAGGCTGCCCCTGACTCCCCAAAAACCGCTTTGCAGACCCTAGCTGGTGATGCCCAACACCTCTCCCCGTGCTCATACTGTTCCTGAGAAAGCTGCTGGGCTCTTGGATCTCTGTGCAGAAGAGAAAGCATCAAGCTGCCATGGGAAGTGCAATTTTAAAAGCTTAGGGCCTCCCAGACAGCAAAGGGATGGAGGGGAAAGCAGTATCAGTCAGATGCTTCTCTCTGGCATAGGTTTTTCTTCCCCAGAAGGAGCCCAAGTCTCTGTGGCATCCAGAGTTAGCATCCCCCCACCCCATGGGGACCTGGGGCCTTCGCCTTGCTGCATCAAGGCCTCAGGCATCCCTGAGCAGGAAAACTGGAAATACCTGAAAATTTGCCTCGGCTCCTTGCTGAAAGGCATTATGCAAGGAAAGGAAAATCCCAGCCTGGATCAAGTGCTGGCAAAACCAGTGTAAAATCAGCTCTGACATGAGCCAAACCCATGCAGGGGATGATCTATATTGCCTCCTCTAAGGTTACGTGCACATTTGCTGCTGGGGGAGTTGAGGCACTTGCTGGCCCTTGCAAGCAGTTACAGGGCAGCCTTGCAGGCCAAGCTGAAAATGTGACTTTCCTTTGCTCAGCAGCAGAACTGACTCTCAAATGTAGCCAGAAAAACTTCAAGTAACCTTGTCACATCTTTTCCTGCCTTGTCATTGCAGACCTCATCTTTGGCCAGGGCATTCAGTAGTCATATTTTGAGGTTTTTCTACCCGTGATTGGTTTGACACCTAATTTTCCTCTCCTTGCTACAGAATATCCTCATCCCTTCTCTGCTTCAATTTTCTTCCTGCTTTCCTCCTATAACCTCCCCTTGGTCCTTTTCAAACTCCCTTCCCCTTGCCTGCTGTCAGGCTGCAGTGCCTGCCATGTGGACAGTAAATAAGATGCTGCTCATCCAAGTCCCCTCAGCCTCCTTACAAGATCATAAAGCTACAGCTGTACTTCGGTGATTGTTAGTTAAACCAATCATTGTCCAAAACACCAGCAAAATAGCTGTTGGTCAAAAGTACAGTCATTAACCTCATGTTCTCCTCTTCTTCCTTAGCAAAGATGGATACACATTGACAGAGTTGTTCATGATGCAGCAGATTTTGTAATAGCGTTACCCTGCTGACCCAAGCAGGTAGCCAAAATTCAGGTGGCTGGAGGTTATTTACAGCAAGAGAAGGAACTGATTGTGGAGGCAGGTAATTTTCCAAAGCAGTGTTGCTATTTACGAAGAAGGTGCAAAGTCCTACACTGAAAACCCCAAGAAACGAGCATTTCCTGGCTCACACCACCTGTGTTAATCCCACGTGCCTAAGAGCTCTCATGCTCTCAGCTTTTCTCAGGACACGTGTAGTCCTGGTCCCTCCTTCATGTCACCATGTTCTCAACACAACCCCTGGGCAGCCTCTCCCATACATCACAGAGCTTTGCACAGCTCTGTCTCTGCAACTAATTGAGGTGAAAGTCTCTGGTAAAATTTGGAAAGGAAACCCAACTTCTTTTTAATCTAAGCTTGCAACAAAACTATTAACAGGAAGAAAGATATGTTGTCTCCCCAGGGCATCATACTCAGTGCCAGGAAACACTACTTTTTTACTGAAGATGCTTTAAATCTCTACAGAGTTGTAGAAGAGTTTGTCTTCGAAGGGGCCTTAAAGATCATCTGGTTCCAAACCCCCTGCCAGGGGCAGGGGCACCTTCCACTAGACCAGGTTGCTCAGAGCCCCATCCAGCCCGGCCTTGAACACTTCCCTGTTTGAAAGTATTCCTCATGGCTGCACCGGGATGCTCTAGATAAATCTCTGAATAACTGCTGCATAGCTCAGATTTTAATGTTGCTTTGATCCAGAGCGGAGCTTCTTCACCATAGATACTGTACATTCAACATGCATGCAAGTTCCAAAATCCCCATTCGGCAGAGGATAAAGCCAGCCGTGGGCGTGCACACTGTTTGGGAAACATTTGTATTTAATTCACAGCCCACAAAATTCTTTCAACCCAAAAAAGTTGTAGGAAGAGATTAATCTTCAGATAACCCCCAGGGAAAACTTCCACAGGTGAACTAGACACCCTGAACTCCCTTTATACACAAACTGAACTGCTTTTAGCACCTGATTCATATGATCTATTTAGAGGTCCATGTTGGGTTGTGAGGCTGTGTGACTCCAAAGAAGCCTGTTTTCCCCCTTTGCTGTGCCCAAGGCAGAGGCCAGCCAGGTCCAACACCATCAGAGATCTACATGTATCAGCAGATCCCACCTCTGGCACTTGTTACCAATTCATGGATTTTTACCAGCTGGAAATAATTCAGCATGTCAGGTTTTATAGTGACTTATTCGTGGCCCCCCAGACAGGCAGGGAAGGAGGGAGCCTTCATCACTGCTGTGATGGGTCACGGCATGTGGCAGGACTGGGGAAACCAGGATGTGTTTTGGTTACTGCCAACTCACACGGCACAGGTGCCACTGCCAGTGTAGCTTCCTGAGCAATTTATGAATGCTCAGCCTTGGGGGTCTGTGCATCAGGAAAAGGGACAGCAACACTCTCTCAGTGGGAAATCAGCGTCCCTAAGAGAAGGTGCTGCAGAGCTGCTGCAGTCAGAGGGAGTGCAGTGAGAGCAAATCTTGGGATGCTAATTAATCCCCCTTTGGGAAGATATTTATTAGGCAAATGCCTCACATTCATATGCACATCTGCAGTCAACAAAGAGGCTTTTACTTTTTACCCAGCCCAGCAAAGCTGGAGGGTGGGAGGTTGCTGTGACCAAACAGCCAGTGGTGCTGGGGGTGCTCAGCCTGCTCCGGGCATCTTGGGTCAAGCGTGGAAAAACACTTGAAATTACCAAGGTCCAGGTTGGAAGAGGATCTGGAGGTAAGCTGAGAAGGAGGTCTTTAATCCTGAATACCTTCCTCCCTTGCTCACTGATAAAGACATTGCAAAGGACAGGGTGGGAGCCATCCCTGACAGCCTCATCCTGCTGGGATGAGCTGTTTTGGAATCACTGCATTAGTATAACCTGGGGCAGCTTTTGCTGTCAACTAGTTAATTTCTGAGGTTGATAGAAACAGCCTTTGATGAGCAAAGGATTGTAGCTGCTTGTAGCTTTTGCAGAAAAAAAAAGAGCCAGCAGAACCTCTCTCCTTGTCCAGCAGATACTGAGTGGTGGGTCATGGAGGTTCGCGGGAGACCTGCCTTGGTGTTCCCCACTCCTCAGGGACAGATGCTCTGCAAGAGCAACTGCTCATCCTGAATCGTTTGCTTCATTTGCAATCACACAGATCTCATTGCTTCAAGAGTTACAATAAAATCTAGCTGGAAGGTGTTTCAAGTCACGCAAAGCCCAGGGTTGGACAGAAAACCTAAAATTCCAGAGCAAGAACAGGGTGTGATCTTGTCAGGAGGGGAAGTGGTAATTCTGTTGTACCTTTGCTGGGTGCTTCCTACAACTCGTGAAAGGGAGTGACTCCCCCTGACCCAAGATGAGAGCTGCATTTGGGGAAGGATAAATAATGACATTTCCAAGGCTTACTGGTTTGATGTGCTAATCCAAAGCAAAGTCAGCCTAAAGCAGACCTGCTGAAGGCAAGGCATGTTTCTTACCGAAATACTCAAAGATCCTCAGCCCCTAAAGCTGCACAGCCTGCCCTCATTAGCCCAGGTTTTTTTCACAGATGTACCAATGGATCAAACATCTGTACAATCTCCTGTTTTACACTGAGGAGCAAGAGCTTCTGAGAGCACTGGCACGACATTCAAACTTTAAACTGTCCATCTTAATTAAATTAGTTCTATCTGTGAGGTTCAGCAGTCGGTCATGGCATGTGGGAGATTTACCCTCAGGTCCCGGAGGAGCAGAAGCAAACCCAAGAGTAAAATCCTCAGTGACTTGGGATGACAACTGTGTTCTTAAAGACCAAAAGCTCCTGGCAGAGCAGTTGCCTTGCCAGCAAGCTGCTGTTAACAATATCCTTTTCATTCCAGGGACCCAAATCTGCCGTCTGCAAACCTGACTGGCTTTTGCAATTGATTTCAGAGAGGCCCTTAATTTTCACTGACATTTGCTTCGGTCAGTCACAGCTTCCAGCTCCTTCTCCTTCCCTGCTACTCATTGTGCAGCACCCCCATAGCCTCCCCTTCACTCCCGTTTATAGAGAAAGCTGAAATCCTGGCTTTGCAATAAGAAAGGCAAAAGTTTGGCATTCAGACAGAGAGGAAGAACTCGGGAAATCTGGTCTGGCGCTTTGTGTCTTCTTTGAGACACTGCATGATGGTGCATAAATTACTGTGCCCCTCTGTGCCTCAGTTCCCTCACTGTGGAAGAGAATGATGGTACCCCCTTTTCTCGGGGGAACAGGAGATATTAATTACTGCTCAAATGTGGCAGCATAAATAGTAAACAAGTATTTAGTGCCTTTCTAAAGATAAATCATTTGCAAATACTCAGGTCCATATCCTGGGTCCGAAACTGGGAGCTCCCTTGGCTGTTACATAACAGCAATAGGTTGGGGGTTTGTTTTGGGTTGTTTTTTTTTTTTTTCAGAAATGCGTTGTTTTTATTACTGTAGTAATTTCATAAATAAGGAATGCATCTGACTAAAAAGGATGAAACAAAAATAAATGCCTGCTTAACCCAGGCATATGGAAACTAAGCATTATCTTAATTATATTTTTGAAACAGCAACCTCCTATCTTTGGTCCAAAGCTTTCAGAATTCAAAGGCAAACACTGCCCTGATCTTTTAATTATATTTTTTTTTCCCTATCCACGGACTCTTTGTGTTGGGAGATACTTGGGAGCCCCAAATTCACCAAGTGCAGAAATCCAACTGCTCCTTCCTTGATGAGGTGAGATGTGATGAGAGAGATGGAGGGATGTCGTATGCATTGCCTCTCCTCACTGGGGTGATCTTTTTCCCATGGGAGGCTCAAGTCTCAAGCGGGAGATACTCTTTTGGCCAACTCATCCACTATTGTACCTATGCCGTGACTTTTATAATCCTACATTTTGATTGCCAGCACAGACAGTCACGGGCTTTGGGAGCTGGGGGTTGCTCTGGCTGCAGTTGCAGAAGATGCCCGTTAGAAATGGGAACTCTGCGGGCGCTCCAGCAG
The DNA here is from genome assembly GCA_013400415.1 of Scytalopus superciliaris. Taxonomy (NCBI): domain Eukaryota; kingdom Metazoa; phylum Chordata; class Aves; order Passeriformes; family Rhinocryptidae; genus Scytalopus; species Scytalopus superciliaris. The sequence continues at coordinate 146,045 of VXBX01005467.1, forward strand.
TGCTGCAGTGCCTGGCCACGAGCAGGTCCCACAGCTACCCGAGGAGCAGCTTCTCATCAGGGACGCCCGATGCAGCACAAGCCTGTGGCGTGCTGGCACTGCTCTGCTGGGTGGGAAGGTTTCCAAGTCCTTATCTAATCCTTCCTCCTTTCTCCTCTCTCATACTCCTGAACAATTTTTAATAGAAAAGTGGAGCAATAAAACCACAATAAAATCATCACAGTGAAATCAAGCTTTAGCTTGAAGCAAAGATCCAGTCACTGCATCTTGCCGGGGACCAAAGTGCACCCCGTGTGCTCCAGGGGGGGCAAATCCTACAGAATGCCAGCGACACAGCCGCACTCCCTGACAGGCGGATGCATCCTCCGGGAGATGCAGGGACGAAGTTTGTACAGAGGGTTGTGGGTGCACCTCACAGCGATATCTGCAGCTGGCAGGGGGATACAGGGATATTAACTCCAAGACGGCTGGGTGCACAGGTGCACCTTACCAGAGGAAGAGACACAGATGAAACTTTTACGGGGAGTACGGGCGCACCTTGCAGGTGGAGGCACAGCTGAGGCTCGTACGGAGCTGCAAGTTCCCAGGGGGATGCACAGGCGAAGTTTGAGGAGAAGCTCAGCCGCTACCCCGGGAGGCACAGATAAGCTCTCGGGGGATGCACCTCGCAAGACTGGAGGGTCCACAGCCTCCCGCCTCCCCACCCCGCATCCCCCGCCCAGCCCCGTCCCCGCACCGGCCGCGCACGGCGCATGCCTCGGGCAGATGCCGGCCGGTTCCAACCGGGAGAGGCCGAAGCTTTTCGGGTCCTGAGAAGAGGAGGAGCCCGTCCTCCTCCTTGCGCATCTCCCCCTCCCCCTCTATCCCTTCTCTCCGCCTCGCGGAGGGGCGCGGAGGCGGCGGGCCCGGCCGCGC
>VXBX01005467.1:148089-230117 GCA_013400415.1 Scytalopus superciliaris
TGGGGGCGCGCCTCGCACCGCGCACCGGCCGCCCCCGCGCAGCCCGGTGATGGTGGGGGACGCGCCGCGCTCCGGTGTTGCCTGGAGACGGCCGGGCCCACCAGTGAAAGCCGCCTTTTAGCCCTCCCCCGGCGTGGGGAGGGAGAGGGGGTCACCTCCCCTCCCGGAGTTCAGTGCCCAAAATAGCGCTTGCAAGGTGTCCCGTCCCCGTGCCGATAATTATTAGCAGTGCGCGCCCCCCGCCCCGGGGTGGGCTCTGGGGTGGGCTCCTGCCCGCGGGGGCTGCAGGCGGGTCGTGCCGCGTGTTCCACGCACCGGGGAGGACGGGGCGCCGCGCTGGAGGGGGGACCCCTGGCAGGGGCAGGGGGGCTCGGCCGGCGGCTCTGGGGCGCAGGGGCCGTGCCGGAGAGAGCCGCCGTCCCGGGGGGCACCCGCAGGAGCCCCCCCGGTGTTCGGGATGGGGGCGGGCAGGGTGGCTGCCCTGGGAGCCGGTGCCGATGGAAATAGCACTGCCGCAGTGCCGAACACATGGCTGCGGAGCGGTGCCCGCAGCGTGGCTCCTCCGCTCCGGCGTCACCGCGGAGAGCCAGGGGGGCCGGGGTGTGCTGGCCCCGCTCCGGGGGGCTCGGTGGGACCTGCCGCGGCATCCTCCCCGCGGCTCCTTCCAGGACCCCCGTAAACTTCTCCGGGCTATCTCGTCGCGATACACCATCCCTTAACGTGATAATGTCGAGAGCGTGAATGGTGTGCGTACAGCAAATGTGTATTTTGACTGTGCTTGTTTTATTTATTTATTTTTATAATGAGTTTGTATTCCGAAATCAACACTAAATTCTCTTTTCTGACAGGTGTCGTTTATTTCTCTTCCTTATCTCCATAGTAATGTGCTTTGTTGTGACCAAGTCCTTCCTGCTGACCTGCTGTTTGCCCATCTTTCTGATGGGCATGAGGTACTACTTCAGTAGAAAAGTTATCCTGCACTATCTCGATTGTGCGCTGCACACGGACATGTCCGATATTGAGCAATATTACATGAAACCGCCAGGTGAGTACAAATTCCCCGAGGGAGCCTTCCTTCTCCCAGCCTGCTGGGGAACATGGCTGCTCCCTGCTGCTGGCGCCTTTTCCTCCTGTCAGCAGCACTGAGCAAGCTCAAAAGTCACCAGAATGCAGCTCTTTAGCCACACCAGGCACAAAGCCACCTCTGGTTTTGGCTTGGGAGGGTTTTTTTTGTGGGTTTTTTATTTTTTCGCTACACTCACAAGGTGCCTAGTCATCTAAGGCACCCTCTGTGTACCCCAGGTCCCAGGGCCAGCCCAGGGATTGGGAAGTGGATGCTCAGGGACACTGAGGCTGGAGAATGCAGGTTATTCATTGCAGGCTGGGTCCACCCCAGCCTTTATGTCTTGAGCCCGCTATTTCTTTGCTCCTTGTGCTTGGTATTAGCTCTGACAGCAGGAAGAGAGGGAGATGAAAGGCCTTTTAGCTCAAATGCACAGAGGAGCCCATTTTAGCTATTGTGCCCATTTTCTCATACTGTTCAAGAACATTCCTTAATGCAGGTGTTTTGGAAGATGCACAGATCAGGTATGTAAAGGGCTGGTGCCACGTGAGTTTAACATAATACGAGTTCATCCATTTGTGACATATGTGAATATAATTAAAAATACAGTATCTAATGATATTTGCTGGTTAAGCTGTAAAGGTATCTTATGTCATCATTAAAAAAACCCCCCAAAAAAGTCCCTTAGAACCTGTCAGGCGCCATTTCCGTTTTGTAGACACACATCCATGTTGAGGACCAGAGCAGGGGGATGCCTGGGCAGTCACTTGAGGTTTGAGGTTTGCTTTTGGTGGTCGCACAGTGCTGGTGGTGAGCTGGGAGAGCAAGGCTATGCCAGTATCCCACCTTCGTTTCATCTTCCTGGGGTACCTGCTCTCTTCTTGGGTGTCTGCTGTGTTTTCCCACGTGACCGTGTTTTTGCTGTATCATTGCTGATCCCCAGGTGTGACAGACCTCTTCCTGGGCACTTTTAGAGGGCTCCTAGGCAGTACCATAGCCACAAACTTTCCTTTGCTTCTTATGTACAGTGTTACATTATACTAAAATGTTGCTCCTCCTCATGTGAAAAGGCACCAAATACTTTAGATGTGCTTTCTTTAGATTTTGTTTCCCATTATAGTGTAGATCTTGTCCCGTCTTACACACAGGGTGTGTTCCATTTACAAGGCTTGTTTTTGTAAAAATTAAGTGATGTGTGACTTTTTCTGTGACTCCATTAAAGGCAGTGTCACAGAAATAAAAGGGTTCATAGCAAAATATTTGTGCACCTCTGTAGTGAGGTTCAGCAAGGTATTATGCTGGAGAAAGTAGCAGGAGACTCCAGTTGGATAAGAATGTGTACTATGGAGCTAATAGGTGTTTGAGCTGCTTTGCTCATTAATGCTCAGGATTTGTGTGGTCAAAGTGGTAGTAGTGCCTGTATTTATAACACTAACAGATAGAGAAAATAAAGGAAAAGGACTCAAAGGAAGAGTAATGCCCTCAATTTGTTTAGGGTCAGTAATATAATGTGTTGCCAACATGTCTTTGAAACTTTAGCATTGCTTTTATTTGGTACCTGAAAGGGCTAATTGCAATTTTAGAGCAAGTGTGTGGGCTGTAATTTTTGACAGAATTTAATCATGTAATTAGGCTTCTGCCATGCCATAAAAAGCAGATTTATGGGATTGTTGGTGCTTGTTAAAGATTCTTGATGATAGTGGTGTTAAACAAGTTGGCTGGAGTAATAATTGGATAAAGACCAGACAGGCTTCGGGGGCTGGGGAGGAGAAGGGTGTCTGCATGCTGGGACCAGCACCAGCAGTGATGCCTTTCTGTGTGCCATGAAGCCGTGAGGTGCTGTTTGGTGTAGCTGTGCACAAGGCACGAATCCAGTGGTTTGCTCCTGTTTCCTTCAAAAATGCGGTTGCTGGATATTCTTTTTCCTGTAGGATAGCAGTATAAATACAGTCATCTTAGAAAATCCTGGAGTTCTGTGTGCTTTGAAGGCTCTGTGTTTAAACACCCAGGGAAAGGCATTGCCCATCCCACCCAAAGGACAGAACAATGCCAATAAAACAAATTCCAGCCCCGAGTTTTTGTTTTATTTGCATAGTTTACAAATTAGCACCCAGGCAGAAACGACTGCAGTGGGAATGAGAAGCGCTCATTGTATTTCTGCAGCTGAGATATTAGTGAGAACTTTCTCAATGAGATGTTAAGAACTGGTCACGGTGAGAGGAATGGGGTGCAGGAACAGTGGCACAGAGAGCCCGGAGATGGCCAGAGCTTGACTAGGCAAGTTAAACCCAATCTGATGTAACTGCAGCTTGGCCTGGTTTTGGATGGGAGTATGACCAGATAACTTCCTGCTCCTTCTTTGGAGGATCCGTGTTTATCTGCTTGAATATCTTTTTTCCAACATAGAAAACAGAGGAAGGGAGCATTTCTGTGGTGGGGTTATGAATTCCTGTTTCCTAGGGTGATGAACACAAAGGTAGAACTGGGACATGGTCTTAAGGTCTTGGATTATGATGCTGATTGTGGCTTTGGTGAGGTTTTACCTTTGGAGTCTGTGGCACTCAGGCACGGAAACCTGTTGTTTGCAGTGGGTTCCCTGTGGTGCCCAGCGTTGGGGGACTGTTGTACAGAGTGTCTACAGTAAATAGTCTCTGGTGAGACAGGGGTCTACAGCGTGAGGATCTTTTAACTATTAAAATGGGTCATTCTTGGTGGGTTTTGTGAGAGCATCTGCAAAACCTGTGGGTCAGCTTTAAAACCAGACCTAAAGGATGCGGTTTGCTATGGGGTATCGTAACCAACCAGGTTCATGATTAGTGTTGAGCAATTCCATGAGTTACACTGTATTAGGGTTTTTCTTCTGCAGTTTTTCTGAACCCCTCACCTCCAAGTTATTGTATGAACTGAAAAATATGTGCTGACAATGATTGTGCAGAACTACACTAGCCAAAATTTAAATCCTTGTTTTCTCTCGCCCTCCTACACTTACGCCAAGGGTCTGGCAGAATGTTTGGTCCAGTGCTTAACTTGGAGCTTGTACACAGTGGTGTGACTTGAAATTTGCCTCAATGTGAAAGGAATTGTTTGTGTTGTGTCCTGTGCTGGGGTCTTAAAACAACAGGTTGAATGGTTCAAACACGTTCCTGAGCTCTTTGTAAACTTGTGTTTTTCATTTTAAAATAGCACTTTCTGGCATTCATTTTTTTTCCTTCTTCAAAGGCTATGAAAAAAGATACTGGGGTGTTGGAAAAGAAAGGAATTGGATAATGGGCTTAATTGTCAACCAGAGTAACTTGGGCTCTAGTAAACAAACAACAAAAAAAAATAATTTTAAATAGAGCCCTGCCTTTTGCATTTATCTATGCAAAAAAGAGTTGCACAGCTGGAGCTTGTTTTATGGTCTGATGACTTTGATGACTAATCAATTTTACAGTGTCTCTTCAAGCTTCTGTCCCAGTTGGTTGTGTTGTATATTTTTTGCAGTGGTTGGTGTGTTAGAGAGATTCTTGTGAGGCTGAGGCCTCTGCTGGAGTGCTGATGGAAACCAGGACTCCTTTGCCTCCGAAACAAAACTACTGCTCACCAAAGTGAATGGAGCTGGGGCTTTGGCTGACGAACTTGCATGTCTTTCTGTGGTTGTTTAAAGAGTTATCTCCTGCTGCTGGCTGTCGTGGCAGTTTGCTGGGGATGTGCATACCCGTCGTGGTGGTGCAAAGACCTCGTGGTGGTGGAAGCTGGTCAGGGTTTTGGGGAATGGTGACAGGCTGGGTGGCTGCATTGCAATGCGCAGTGCTGCAGTGGAGGATGGACAGACAGCACGGATGGACAGCCTGGAGAGCTGAGGCTGCAGGACCTGGTGGAATTTTGAAGGCATCTGCCTTGCACAATGCAGCAGACAAAGCTGGAGTGGCTGTTGCAGGAGGTGTCAGGTCACATTAACCATGCCGTGCTGAGAGCTGTGGTTTTCAGCAGAGGCTGCGCATCTGCAGCACTTGCTCTGTGGGTGGACGGGTGCCTCTGGTTGCTTCCTGCTGGGAGGGATGAGTTCCTCTGCTCTCTTGCCTCCATCCAGGGGTGATCAGAGCCTTCCCATCCTGCTGCTCTTTGTCCCCAGTACATGAGGGTGCAGGTGAAGAGCCTGCACAGAAATCCCAACCTCCCTGGGGGACAGGGCCCGAAGCAAGAGGGGCTGCTGGAGGATGGCTTGTTAGGGTTCAATTTCTGCTGCTCTTGTGTGGCACAGTACTCAGCTGAGCCCAAGGGAGGGATGTCCTGCCCTTCTTGGCAGAGGTTTTGAGTTCATGTCCTTCTGCCAAAAGGGCACCAGTTGAAGTGTAGCCAGAGTTGTGGTGTGAGGACATGAGATCCTGTTTGCTATTCCTACCTTCTGAGCTGTTCCTTGGCTTTAGCGAGATGTTTGGGTAACAAACAAATATTTACATTCTGCTCTCGTATCAGGCCAGTTACAGTGGGTTCAGTGCCAGAGGGATTGAACCCAAATATTTGCAAGGTGAATTGTGGTTCCTGTGTGAGGGCTGAGCCCTGGAGAGGATGTGGGATGAGCACCAATGAGTTTTGGGGTGCAGGGAAAATATACGGTCTACCTTGGGAGGAGATCCTCAGCCCCAGAGCTGTGGTTGCTCAAAACCCTTTGGTAGCCACAGGGAGAGGGGGGCTGGGGGAGTGTTTCTCCCCACCCTGAGCCCCCGGGGTGGAGGGGTGGCCATGGAGCCCAGTTCTTCCACATTCTGGATAATGCTCAAGCTGACAGATAAGCAGGAGCAAAGCTGCCAAATGATAACATTGTTTGGAAAGAATAGAGCAGCCCTCGCTTTGCAAAGAAAGGGCTTAGTTACCTGAAGCCAGAGAAGACTCAGGTCTTGGGCTTTCCTAGTGGAGGAATGTGTTTTTGGAGAGCCCTGCCCCACTTTGGGTGCCCAGGAGGCAGCTGGAATCTGAAGCATCCCTGTCTTCAGAATTTCTTGCTGGCTTAGGCAGTGCTCTGACCTCATGTGTCTGCCAAAGCCCTGAGCTGTGTGTCCTGTACAGGAATTTTTGGTCATGCCTCTCCCACATACTGCATAGATTGGTGAGGAGTTCTGCCTGGGGCTGGGAGCTGGAAAATCCCGTGGGAGAGGCTGTGTCCTTATCTCTGCCTGGGTGTTTCCCAGCTCTGTTCTTCACCACTAATGGGAACTCAGATTAGGCCTCCTCAAGCAAAGGTGGGGTCTGTCCTGTGAGCATTTCAGGGCTGGAATCTCTCTGCAGTTCAATGAGTGTGCTTCAAGGGCTGTGATCTCCTAATCAGATCCTGCAAGATTAGGATTACAGACCTTTCACGTATGTTATAGTGAGAAGTGTCTTGTCGGAATGTATTTTCAAAGCTGGCCTCCTATGAGAGGGATGGTCAGGGATGCTGCTGCTCACCAATTCCCACTGTTGCTTTTGGGTTTCTACACCTTAGCAGCACAGGAACTGCCTGGTTTGCCATCTTTCATCTCCAGTGCAATGTTTTTCAGGAAGCAATAGGGAAAACAACTTGTGTTTCCAAGTGTTAGGGATGTGCTTTGTCCAACATTAGCAGTGAACTGAAATATTTTGGTTTCATTTGAATAACGTGTAAAATGCCTTTAAAGTTGGGCTGCCTCTCAAAACCCACCTCATCTGACACTGGCACTCCACCACATGTGGCTGCCTCACTTCGCTGTGTTGGAGCCTCGGCTTTTCCATCTGAAGGCAGCCCTGTCCTGCAAGTGTGAAACAAGGGCACAGTGAGCAAGGCACAGCACTGCTGGCACCAGCTCCTGTCCCCCAGCCCAACCCTGCAGTGCTGGATAGGTCTGGAGGTGCCACAGCCTGGGTCCCTTCCAGTGTAGAGCCATGTGGGCCGGCTTTGCTCAACCCACTGGAGGGCCTCACAGGGTCTTTCTACCCCACAAAATCTTTATTATTAATTATTTTCCACTTTTGAGGGGTTTGGGTAGCACAGGGTAGGACCGCGGTGCTGTCAGCCGAGGGCCGACATGGGAAAACTGGAGGTGCCTGTTGAGGGGAGAAGTCTGTGGATTCAGGGCTGTGTCATCCATGACAATGGGATAAGCGTGTTTATGGGCAAGCAATGCAGCCAGCCTGCCTTCCTATTTATTTATTGCTGGAGCAGGAACATATGCACAAACCCATTCCTCAGCATGTGTATCCATAAGACAGAAATATCTCTTGCTTTAGATCCATGAGCTTTGGCACGGTCCCATGTCAAAATTAGATGAAAATAGATTTTTATAGTAAATTTTGCAGAGCAATATAACCTTTTTTTTTTTTTTTTTAATTCCATGTGTTCAAAATTTCTCTCTAAAAATAGTCAGTTCCTCACTGACATGGCCATCAGTTAATGCAGCAGTGCTTGAGCTGTAGCCGTGACTGGGTGTATGATGCTCCTGAACATAAGCTCTGACTGCAGATGTTTAAAATCCCCAGTATGTGCCAGTGCTGGTCATTAATCTTCAGTACAAGAAGTAACCAGTTGTGTAAATTGAACATTAGCAGTTTTTTAGGCACAGTTAACTTCCCAAGACTAGCAAACAAGCCGCACTGGGACTTAGGAACGTGGAGGCAGCAACATCAGGTGTTCTGGTTTTTAATGCTCTCTCCAGTGCTGTATGTGTTTTGGCATGGTTGTATGCAATTTCTCACAACTGTCTTAGTGAATAAACCTAACCAGGTTCTGACTCCAGAATTTTCTCCACAAGTTTAAATGCGGATTTATTATTCTTATAAAGGCTTTTCAGCAGCTCTTCTTCTTTCTCTTGCTTTCTTAGAAATGGCCAAAATTTAAAACAATTACCCAAAGTTTTGTTTCAGGTTAAGATTGTCATAATAACCTAAATTTTGGTTCTGTGTCTGATATTTAACTTGTGGTGGGAGTTTAAAGGTAGAAAGCTTTGAGCCGGTCTTGATACTGAATTTTGGATGTAGGAGTGTGACCTGAAAAATCTTATTCCCAAATATATTATTAGATTTATTTGTTATATTCAGTCTCTTAGGGTTATCCAAGAGTGTCCGTGGTCATGTTGGTTCCTCCCAATGTGCCTCCCAGTGGCCTGAATACTGTAGAAATTGCCATTAAGCGTTGCTCTCTACTTGAACACCTCTAAATATACTGAAAAAACCTGGTTTCATATAAAAGTCTAAATGCATGGTGTGATTTTTTTAAGAAGACAAACCATTCAAAATCTCCCCAAACTTCAGAGTGGATTTCTGAAATAACTTTTGTAGGCCTAGGTGTTGATTTGTACAGGTTATACTTAATTACTCTGGATGGGAACACCTGTCAGGGGGGCCACGAGCCCCTTGTGGGCTCTGGGAGCTCACAGCATTGTTTACTGGTGTATGCAAAAGCGTGTGCTTTTAATTTTGGTCATGCAGTGCTGGGGATCTGTTACAAATAATCACATGTTTGATGCTACTCCCTCCCAGACTACAGCCAAGAGAGAGACTTGGAGTGGTTTGCTGGTATCTGGTTCTGCCATGAGCCATGGGATGCATGAGCCTTTGTTGTCCTGAAACGCGGGGCTTCAAAGTGTATTTTTAGATTTAATTTTTTTTTCCTCTAGAAAGCTGGGGAATCGTTTTGTTATCCTGACAGGTGGCTAATGAAAGGACTCTTAAAGAGAATCCAAAAATAGCAGCGTCTTGCTCAGTTTCTACTTACAAATCTATTCCTTGTAACCAAATAATAGGGTTTGGATTTCACGGGTTTGGTGGGGTTTTTTATTTGTTTGTTTGGGTGGTTTTGTTTTTTTTGCTAAGGGCCAAGTGGAACCACCACGAAGTCTCATGTCCTTTATTAGGGGTGCATCAAAAATTAGTTCATAGTGATCTGGTTAGAGGCAGGTACAAGTTGTGGTATCTATTACAAGTGGCTTTGAGCCATTCTTTTAAGTCATCTATTGACCTCTTGGTCCCCAGCAATCAATTAACAATTTATGACAGCATATGCAGTATCATTCGTTGTCTCACTGAAGAGTGTTTCTTTCAAAATTTGAAAAATTTATTTCTTACAGGATAATTCTAAAATCTTGACTTGGGACTTTCATGGTTTAGTGCCAAGCTGGGCTTCTGCTTTAAAATGGGATTCTGTGAGTGAAAGGAGACATTTCGAAACAGGTTACAGGAAACATATATTGTAGTTGTATTTTTAAGTGGATATACAAGATGTTGTTATTTAAAATTGGATTTGACACAGTGTAAATGCTAATAGAATAATACAGAATATTAGTTGCATGTCAACATGTCCTGCTTGAAATGATAACTTGCAAGTAATATTTGTCACTTAAAATTCATGTGGTGTTTTTAGGACTTACCCAAGTGGCAAAACTGAAAACCAGAGGTTTTATGAGAAAATGATTTTTCAGTTCAGGAATTGGAAGGTAAAGGAGAGGATAGTTTTGTCTAAATCAAGCTGATTTACTACTCCCTCTCTGTTTTTTCATTATGAAGAAGCAAGTGTCTGTATTTAGAGGGGAGTGTAATGCTTTTGTCAGTCCAAAACAAAATTGTTGGCTCTGTCACAGGCTTCCTTAAGAAACAAAGGTCATACCAAAATATATGCTTAAAAAGTACTGATTATGGTAGAGCCAGGGTACAGTTAATGTTGTTACCCCTCAGACAGGTCGCTCTGTTGTTCTTTGCATGGCACTATGGAATCTATCCTGAGTCAGTGCTAGGATTGCCTGGATCCTGGGCCCTGTTTAAATTGTGTTTAAGTATTTTGTACCAATGTAGTAGTTGAAGAAGTGGTGTTGGGGAGGTCCATCTCTGAAGCTGTGGCTGCTGGGACATCCCCTGTGGTCCTTGGGAGGACTGAGCTCTGTGCCAGTGTCCTGCCAACAGCACTGGGGACTGACTGTGTGAAGGATCAGTGCCAGTCTGGCTTTCCTCTGCCTTTCACTTTCCAGCTTTGGTGAATCCAGGACAAATGTGTAAATTGTTTTGCATTGACAAAAACTGCATTTTAAAGTAAGCTCCTTGCCTAGATTTATCCTCGATCACTGGTGATTGCTATACAAGCTGCTCCCACTCTCTCTTGCCAGTGTGCTTGAATCCTGACTTGGAAACCAGCTTCAGCCATGCAAGTTTATTTGCTTTTTACAGTTGCAGCTCTTGGGTTCTGTGCTAGCACTGCTAATTGAATGGGGGGCAATGGACCAGCTGTCCAGCCGTGAGTGGCTCCTCGGTGCACCTTGCATTCAACACTCATTTCAACAGCAATCAGATAATAACATCTACTATGGGGAACCAGTAGGGGTTCCTGGAGTTATTCTTTTCCCCCCACATCCATCCCCTACCCCAGCAGTTCTGTATCCCACATTTCCAGTCTTGGGTCAAACTGCAATATTGGCATTTTGTATCCTTTGAATTCTCCTTGGCTCTCTTGTCCAGCCCTGTGTTGAATTCTCCAGTGATTTTCTTTTTTGTCTTGTCTGGTTCTTGCTTCATTCATCACTTCTGGCATTTTCCACGAGTGGTGGTCCCATACACAGCATCCCTCTGTATCTCTGATCTTCCCCTTCTTCCCGTTATATTTCAAATTTGTCCCTTTGCCTAATTTCATTGTATGCATACTTTCTTCTTAGTTTGTTGTTCAGATATTTGCATGGTGAGTGCAAGTATTTATTTTTTGTTGGTAGAAGACTAAGAATAGCAAAGATGAGAAAATAAATAGAAGTCAGCAGCACGAGGATATTGTGTCTGCTAAGCTGAAAACAGTGTGTCAGTGCACAAACCCACATGTCGAGGGGAGAACATTTTGTCTGAAGGCAAATGAACTGCCAAAACAGGATTTCTTACACCTTCCTTAGAGCATCTGACCCACATCACTTCCAGATGTATCTATTGATCTTTTCCGCTATGATTTTTCATATAAACCTAATTCTTCCCATTTTAACAGGATATATAAAATCGTTACTGCAGTCAGAGTACAAAAAAATAAAAAAAGCCCCAAACCTAACCACTTCATTTGCTGAGATCAGGGCTTTTTGTTCTTTTTTTGGAGGTGCCAAATCTGTTCATCCTCTCTGGAACTAGATAACAGCATCAGAAACACTGTGTAACACTTCTAGTGGGAATCCAGGCAAGACCTAAATCTGTAGGCTTTCAATTTAAAATAATGTTAAATAGTAGAACTGCAAAGAGAAGCTTTTGAAAACAGCCTGGTTTGGAGCACCTGCCATTTCTAAGTGCTAAGCAATTCAAATGATTGTTAGCTAGAGACAGCAATAAAAGCAGGGCAGATACGTGGCTGGTAAAGTCCTCCTTGTTGGAATTACATCGTTAGTGGTGGGATTTGTTAAAGAAGAGAGAAAGTGAGCAGGGAATAAATTGTTGTACAATAGGGATGCTAATGAGAGATTTTTTTATTTTTTTTTTAAATTCAATCTGTTTAAAAGGGGTATTTGTAAAACACCTTTTCAAGCTTTTGCTGCCTGTAAAGTCAATTAGATTCACTTAATGGCTATGAAAATCTGCGTCTGGTGTGGTTTCAGACCCTGCCAGCGTTCAGAGGATAACATCAAGCTGTGCCTCTCGGACAGCGATTTTCATTTGGGAATAAGCCATCATCAGGTTTTACGGGGCTTTTTTTGAGCCATCAGTGGTCTGAGAAACATCAAAGCATCTGCAAGGATTCTTGAGAAGTGGGAACATTTTTCATGGATAACTCAAATAGCTAAAGAGGATTTCAGTGAAATTCTTAAAAAAAATAAAATTCTCACATAGCCCACCATATTCACTGAGACTGAACTCTTGGGACAGTTTGGCTTAAAGAGTCAGTGGAGCATTTGCTTTAACTTAATCATGGGCTTAAATCCCTTGTCTCTTGCTGAGAGTTTAGCGTATTACTTAGGGGCATCCTTCAACATAGGTCCAAGTGCTCTTTGGATATTTACAGGAGACCTGTGACATAAATGAGAAGTGCAGTGGTGGAGGAAGCCCTGAGTTTGCTCTCTGTGTCTGCTATCAGCTGCCTGCAGGATTAATTTATGATGTTTTAGGGAATACTGGTGCATTGGAAAGGAATTGTAGCTGTGAACCTGCTCTTAGTTACATTCATTCTGCCCTGTCTTAGCATCGGGTATGGGCATTTAGTGTTGTCTTTGTAGTTGAGAAAAATCCAGCAGATCTTCAAACTGCTGCATTTCTACCCAGACTGATGTGGATTTTCATCTCTTCTTGCTCTGGTTGCTGTAGTGCTGTTCATATTTGTAAGTTGATCCCCTTTCCACAGACGCTTGGTGAATGAGCATGCCACAGTCTGACGGTGCACAGCATTGAAGTATCTGCTTTCACTAGCCCTGAGCAGCCTGCCCTTCATTTCCCATGTGTCTTCCCGATGGAATGAGATGTGGCCTGTTACCCTACTCACTCTGTTAATTTACTTTACAGATGTCTTTCAAATCACTGGCTCTTGTGGCTGATACTGAGGCCAGGGCTCAAAGGAACCCCGCTGATGTAGATGCAGAGTGTAAGGTGGTGATAAATGGTTATCACAGGAGATTTTGGATTAGACTTTTGTGTAGGGATGGTCTGGCATGGTAGTCTGAACACGTGGCAAAGGGGTTTTTTCCTTTTCTAATTTTAAAGATGTAGAGATTTACACATGTAATTTTCATTTTTTTGTTAATGCATCATCCACAACAGGTCCATTGTCTGTGCCCAGCCTGACAGATGTTCATGTATTTATGGATGTAGAATTTTCTTACACTGCCACGTCAAATAAATGTGCTAGTTTCAGTCTGGAGTAGTGGAGTTTGGTAGAATTATACCCGAGGCACGTTAGTTTTGATGTGCTGGAAGAGGGATGTAGAAACACATTGATTTTAACCAGAGTGGGCATCCAGGTGTGTGTTTTTCCTGCACCACAGCAGGGCTCTGGCTTTACATGGGTCATTGCCCCTGGTCTGCTGAGAGTTAAACACTGAAGCAGTGTGGGGTGATGGAGGTTCGTGCTACTTGGGGGGCCTTGCTGGGCTCTGCACCCTGACCTGTTGAAAGATGTTCCTTCCCATGGCAGGGGGCTGGAACTAGATGATCTTTAAGGTCCCTTCCAACCCAAACTTTCTAAGATTCTATGACTCCTGACAGCAGGAGGGGATGTCTTGATGCAGTGTTTGCCCTCCTTGCTGTGTAGGGCTCCAACAGAGCTGGGGGTGGGGGGGCCCTTACCTTGGCATACACAGGTGGGACACACTGGAACAACCTCACACCAGGGCTTTATTTGACTGAGTTAGGTTTAAATATAAGAGTCCCCCTCCCCCTGCTAGGATTAAATATTCACAGTAAATCTGGAGAAGTAAGAGAGCTGCAGGCAAGCCAGGTGTTCATTTACAGTGGGAACTGCAGTGGGATGGCCATGGGGAGGTGGTACCTGAAGGATGGTAGGCTGCCTTCACAGGCTTCTCCTGCTGGAAAAAAGCCTGTGCCTATTTTCAAGGAGAGAGCACTCACTGCAGTAATGTCCTGGGCAGTCCTGGCTGTCCTAAGAGCCTAGTTACCTTGGAAGGGCTCAGGACCCCCTGACACCATCTTAGGAGGGCTCAGCATCTTTCACAACCAGGCTGGATGAAAACACAGTGGTACCTCTGTCTGCTGATTCTGCCTAGTCATTGGAGTCACCACCCACCTGGTTGAAGGCTGGGTTGGAGATGTGGGAAGGTGCAGATACCAGGAGGTGCCAGCAACTGTCAGTGTGGCAGGTTCAGCCCCACAGCAGCACTGGAGAATTCTTAGGGTGTGGAAGGAGGGTACCTCCTTCCCTGCTCTTCACAAATAGGATGGACTGGTTGGTGTGTTGCAGGGAGAGAGTCACTACCTAGGAAAAACCTCCAGTGTTAAAAGCATGATGGTGTTATAAGCACTTCAGGAAGGGCTAGAAGGTTTGCTTCCAGAGGGGTCTGGTAGTTATTTATTCATTTATTTATGTGGGTCAGGAGTTGCATTAATCCTGTTGCTGCCTTTAGCCTTGATATCAGAAGTGCATGTCAGACTACTGTTCCAAGGGACAGGCCTTATTTCTTGGCATGCTGCAGATGGAAATTGCTTCTTTTTTTTCCCCATCACCTTCCATGCCAGGATGAGCATCTCTGCAGCGACAAGGTGCCACCTCTGTGGCAGGAGGGGAGAGAGGCTGAGGTTTGTTGACCCAAGCCTGATTCTCCTTACCAGCTATATTGTCGTTTCAGTTTCCCTATTATTTAGCCATCTACTCCTTAACCAGAGGTTAGGGGAATAAGTTTCACCAGGACAGGTCAGACAGGATTGGTCCCAGTGAGAAGCACCCAAATGAACACCCTTGGTGAGTATCTGGGGAGGACAGAGGTCCTGAGTGGTGCTTCAGTGCCACTCTCACTCCTCAACTCTGGAGCTCTTCCCAGGCCATTGCAATGGATTTGGAAGGCTCATCCTGGTGCAGTGGCTAGTGACTAATTCACATGCTGTGGGTTGGTCCCAGCTGGTAACTGGTGTCCTGGTTGGATGCATGTGCTCTGGAAAGGGTATGTGTGCAGCACCATTTCAAGCTGTTATGCTAGAAATAGGAAAAAGTACTCTTTGCAGTAGACTCAAGGAGATAAACCATGTACCACCTGACTTTAGACTGTAGTTGTTACCAAATCTGTGCCCTGAACTTTTTCTTTTTTTCTGATGTCTTCTGTGTTAAGTAATAAATTCTTTGCTGTGGTTTCAGAGAAAATATAACTCCTTGTGACTGCTATTTCATTCCTGTACATTATTAATACAATGGAAAGTTAGAGGTCAGGGAGGTTTGATTCATTGTGTTAGTAACAAGGTAGGATTCTTGTGAAACTCATGTAATCTGGAGAAGGAAAGGCTTTGAATGCAGCAGAGCCACATTTATCATTGATGGTAGGAGAGTATTGTGGTACCTTCTGTTTGCTGTGCAGGGTTTGGTGAAGTGTAGTCCCTGTCTGTTGATTCCCAGTACACTCTCAAAGGAAAGAGGAGGATCTGCCCTGAGGTGTTTTCTGCTCAGTGTTTCTGCACCATAAGTATTGCTCACTGCTCTTTATAATTGTTGCTCATCAGCTGCTGTGGTAGAAAAGTTCTCCTTCAGAGGCTCATGAGGGCAACAGTAATGTGTGCTAAAAAGGGGGCGAAAAAAACCATGTTCAGAACCACTGAAATATGCTGTACAGCATGATTTGGCTGAATATGTGCACACAACTTTACACAGCTCACAACTGAACCTTGTGCTGTTGGGCTTTTGTGTCACTTCTCTTCCTTAAGACATAGATTTGAGTGTGTTTGCAGAACCAGTCAGCATCTGCCCCAGCACTTGGGGAGCCCCATTCTGTGCCTTGGGATTACATGCTGAAAAACACTGTGAGTTACCTGCCAGGGGTGACCTGTTCCCAGCTCTGCCATCTGCATGCCCCTAAAACCAACCTGCACAATGTAGTCCTGTTTTGTGCTGTGTTTTGATTTTTGGGTGGGGAAAGTTTGGTTTGTTGGCTTTTCGGGCTTGTCTGTCACTTTTTAAAAACGCAAATGTTTTAGTAGCTCCCTTTATGTCACCTCCTGCTATTGGGGGAGGAGGCAGCTCTCAGCCTTGTTTTTGACTGATTTAAAGAGCTTGCACTGACAGAGCTTATTCTGTCCTAATGCACTGTTGTGCCATATCTTAAGTTTGAACCTACATCTTGGGTGCAGTTCATCTTGCCTGCCGTGTTCCTGACTGAAAGTAGTTGTTTGCAGTGAGCTCTGTAGGCTTTTACTGTGGTCTTTTGCAGAAGAGGAGCTGTCCTGGAGGGTGACTCACCTGAAAGCTTGTTGACCTTAGAGCAGCATAAAAGTCTTGGGAAGTCTTTGTAGAGATCAGAATTGCGTTTATTATTTAACCTTAAGTAAATGAACCATTGTTTCTCTCTTTGCTGTGAAGCATGTGGTGCAATACCTGTGTAGATACAGCCACTTCTGTTAAATAAAGGGAGTCTTGGCTAAATTTAGAGCAGACAATTAATGATGGATGGCGAAAATCAGATCGATTCTGTCTGTTTTCCCTGTATGATTTATGGCTAGGCCAGCTGCTAAGCTAAAAGAAGACATTTGGTGGTTATTCCTCAGTCGTTTTTTACATTAATGCATATAAGGTAAAAGTGAATGAATTCTAGAACATCCAGTAATTGTAGATTTTTCCAGGATTTTTTCAGTGTTTAAAAGTAGAAATTGCTGTAAGGTGAATTCAGTACCTTTGGAAAGCAATAAAGCCATGTAGTGAAAGATTGATATAGAAGATGGAGACTGAGCCTTAGCAATGTCCTTTTAAGGAGTTGGCTTAAAACACAACCAGCAGCACATTTCATCTTGTAAACTAATTTCACTAACAAGGAGCTAATTGTCACATCAGTCTTTTGAAGCTGGCAGGACTCAGGCTGTCAAAGCTGGCAGAAGGGCTTGATTTCTTTGTTCCTTTAAACTTCTCACTAAAACCCAGTCTAAATTCTAAAGCATTGGTTTACTCAAGGTCTGACTCTGCAGTTGATGGGCTTAGTGTGAATTTTTCGTGCATAGGGAGCATCTACTCTGAAAGTAGCTTAAATACTTTTTTCTGGATTTGCCCGTTTGTGCAGACCGGTCCGTTCTGCTGAGCCAGCTCTATTGTACTGGGACTCGTCATCCAGGCAGCCCTGAGGACAATGCCGGGCCAAAATCACATATTCTAGTCTTTATGCACTCCCTTAAGCTATGTAATTCTTTGCTTATTGGTAAGGGTTGCTCACATGCCAAACCCATAGACGCTGCCTGGTTTCTCAGTCTGTGCTTTCCCTGGATGACCCAGCAGCAGGTAGACCCTGGTGGCTACATCAGTGGCTTTGTATGTCCTTTCTGGGTGTTGTGTCCTTCTTTTCAGCAGCAGAGAGATGGGCCAGGCTAAATCTGTCCAGATAACCAGGCAATTTCTAATCCCCTACAACTTCCCCTGCAGCTTTTTCTTGAGCAGCTGTTATACATGGGCTTTATTACAGCCTTTGCTTTTCAAGGTGCAGCATGGCCAGCAAAAAGAGCCTGATAGAAGATTTTAAAGTCCTGCTGTTACACTTCTTAATATAGCACCCTCTGAAATGTGCTGGAAGGGCTGTCTTTATCCCATCTGCGGCATTGCCTGGATTTCTAGCTGTCTCATCAAAAGCCTGTTCCTGCTCTGTGCTGAGCACCCCCTCCAGTGCTGTCACACGTGGTGACACGCTGGGCCCTGGGGGACTGAAGCCTGTTTGAAAATCAACCAGTAAAGTGCTGACATGGGGCACGGCCACTGACAGCTTACATCGATCCAGATGTCCAGCCTGGGTGCTTGCAAAGCTTTGCAGGGTGAGGTGTGTGGGCAGGAGCCATTATAGAGGTGTTTCAAAGGTCCAGGGTGAGGTTTAAAGCAAAGGTTTTAAGATGAGAAATGCCTGTTATGTCCCCAGCAGTGACAGCAGGAGATGCTGTTTAGTACCAAACCTGGCCACTTCCTGAAGTCCCTTTGCTACAGAATGTGAGTTTTTTTAGTTCTGTCAAAATATTAAACTATAGCTAGCTGTCAACATTTTAGGGGCTTTCCAGGCTCTTTGACACCCCAAAATGGAATACTTGTCATAATGTAGTTGAGTGCTTTTGAGGATGGAGCAGCTCCTTCAGGAAGCGTGGAGCAGGCACTGATGAAAGTCAGCTCTTGTGCTGTTCCTCTAAAGTGCAACCCCACCACCCTTTCCATCCCCTGGTGAAGGTGGAGCTGGGCTGCAGCAAAACCTCTCTGTGGGGCCATCACCTGTGCAGCACATGCTGCTGCTTTGGGTTTATCAGCACTGGCACGTTATGGCATATACAATCTGAATACAAATGTGGGTTTGAGTTTGCACAGATGTTTAGGGCAGCTGTTGCCTGCAGTCCAAAACCCCATCACCCTCTCTGTCTCATTTTATGCTCAGGTTTATCCACTGCAGAGGCCACCTCTGAAGTTCTTGTCCCCTGGGTGGTTTGAGACCCGTGGTTGTGGTGAAATGTGGTTGCAGTGTGTCTGGTAGTGAATGTCCCTGGAACCACACTGGCTGTGTGGCTGTTCAGATGCTGGATGTCACTGTCACCCCAGCAGTTCCCTGCTGCCTGCAGCTCTGCAGGCTTTGCCTGAGCTTAGGGGTTGTTGCAGGCAGCTTTCAGCCCTTGGTAACAACACAGGTAAAAGTTAACAAGAGTGGAAAAGGCAGTAGATGAATTGGTTGCTTAGAACCAAATCATCCATCTCTTTTCATGCTGTGTAGGTGATCTGCTGCCCAGATGCCCCATGAATCAAGGGATGTCACCCACCCTCGGCATATAGATGTGCTGCCCTGTGCTCTTCCAGCAGGGAATTGTTTATATCAGGGCAATAAGTCCTGCGGTGGTGGCTTATGTGGAGTTATTTATGGGGAGGAAGGAGTCTCACAGCATTTCTAATTTCATGCATGAATAATTCCTGTGTTCCTGACATTTTTTGTTCCCCATGCCTGGGCCTTATGTGGTGTGGAGGGATGCTCATGGATGTCAGGAATGCCAAAGTTGGGATCTCTTGCATCTCACCCAATTTCCATAGTCATAAACTACACTGAAATGCCATTATTTTGTAGGAGCCCTCCAGGAATACCTTTTAACTGAAGTCAAGTGTAGAGTTATTAGCAGAACTTGTGGGAGCTGCTGTGCAGCCCTGCTTGAAGCCAAGGGAAACTAGAAAGGTGGAAAGGAGAGAAACTCAACACACAGGAAAGATGGAGGTGTAAGGAGGGATAATGGGGTAATGGCACACCTCATAAACGCAGGCAGAAATCCCTCCCCATCCTGGCTAGCTGAGCAGCTGCAGTCAGTGGCAGGGACAGCTGTTGCCTGTCCTTGGTTAGTCCCTGTGCTCAAGCTGCCCGTGTCTGGCTGGGTGGCAGCCGATGTGCCACGTCTGTGCCCCAAACTCCTCCTGCTGGCAGCATTCACATCACGGCAGCCAAGCTGTCCCCGGAAGAGCCTCTTTTCTCCCTTGATGTTGATGTAACGTGGCTGGTCTGCCCTGCATTTCACCAAGGATGGAGGGGGAAGGAGGAGAGAGAGTTGCCTCAAGTGCTCGGTAGTTCTGCTCCCTCCTCAAAACCCAGACAGGTTAAAAGGGCAGGGATTTAAATGGCATCAGCAATACAGAGCCATGGCACAGCCAGCTTTGGGCTGAGGACTCTGTCCACTTGCTGTCATGCAGTCTGTCTCACTGACAGTGATGTATATAAATAGAACTGGCAGAAGGAGAGGCCAGACACTGAATTTTGGGGCTTTTTTAACAGGTTATCTGTAAATAGGTAATGAATGGCACTATGCCGTGTCCAGTGCAGGACCCCCTGGTTCCTTCTGTACTGCCCTGCTTGAACCACCAATGCTTGGCATAAAGAGCTGCTGCTCTGGCCAAAATCACATGGAGAGATGGCACAGGAGGCTGAACAAGTGGCTCCAAGGGCAAATATTTAAAGCTTCCTGATGGGACAGTGTGTTGCATTTCCTCTGTCCCGGTGTTTCCATGCAGTGGTGTCACAGAGTACGTCAGCAGGTCACAGGGAGGAGATGGGGCATTCGGATCTTTGAGATTAGCAAGCCTGTCTCCTTTGGCAAAGCCTTTGTATAGGTATATTAGGAATGAAGGACATGGGCAATTACAGGCCCTGTCCTAAGGGAAGCGTGGGGATGATTTTGACTTTTTTGGTGTTTGGATTGGATTTCTTTTTTTCTTACCCTCTTTTGCCTCTTCATAGCAGCCTGGGGGAAAATGTAGGAGAGGGATGTTTGTCTTGTTCAGGATGCTGCTTCTCCCAGCAAAGCCCTGAAGACACACACTGAGCCTGTGGGCACCCTGCCTCCTCATCCCAGAGCTTGCACCTGCATATCACATCTCTGCCAGGGATGCAGGTTCCTATTTTTAATTTTGGAATGCCTGGCCAGAGTTTCTCTTAATCAGCTTCCTCTTCTCATGGTGGCCAGTCCTTGGATGCTTTTCTGGCTCTGCTGTAAGCATGCAGAGGAGCTGGTGCTCACCTGGTAGGTTCCCAGCAGTGCTGGTGGTACCTGCTGAGCATCTCTGCTAGTCCCATCATATGCAGGGTGCTCCAAAGACATCACCTGGGATGGCTGAGTCAAGAGGGAAATTGCTCACATTTGTGTTGCTGTGACATGCCAAAGCAGAATTGAAAGTCACAGTCAGTGCTTGAAGGGAGAAGTGCTTGCCATGAGAAGTTGCATGTCTGTCTGGAAATTATGTTCCATGAATAAGCCTCTGAGATTTAATGAGAGCTTGTCTGCAGGAGATGGCAGTGCCACCCCTGAAGAAAGAGGGAGAAGGCTGGCCTGCCTCTGGGCCAGATTTCTATACTTGCCTTTCATACCTACTTCCCAGGAAAACTCCTTCTCTTGGATGCATCCGCATGAAATTAGCACCAACAGTTAGTGGCGTGTGCAAGAGCTGCTCTGTCCTCTCTCCAGCCCCGAGAAAACTCCCTCAGTGTGTAGATGTTGGCACTAGGGAGGACCAAAGTGTGAGTTCAGGATTTTTTGGGGCATCAGAGCTTTGCTTGTTCTTGTGGGAATACCAGAATTTTCTAGAAAACAGTGGATTTGAAAAGTATCTACTTGGAGGGCAGAGCCTTGCTTTTTCAGAACAACACTGTTGTTAAATTTTGGAGTTTGGAGTAGTGGTCCTTGAGTGCTGAGTGCCTCAGGAAAGCTGTGGGAACCTGCTGTCATCAGTCATGTAGGACTCAGGCTGGTGGGGAAGGCTGATGTCTCTCTGTCCCCCTCTCTTCTAGCAGTACTCTCTGCAATTGCTTTTGGCTCCAGTCTTTCCACCCATCCACCCACTGGCCTTTTATTCATCAAAAGGTGTAGAAGAACTTGCAGCAAAAATAAATGAATTTATTTTCACCCACCATCCATCCTCGTCGGCTTTGTGGGGGAGAGCTGTGCAGCTCATGACAGTGGAGGAGGGTGGGAGAGGAGGCTTGCAGGCACAGCCAGGGGATTGCATGGCATGTCCTTCTCGGCAGGAGTGGGGAATAAGTGGCCAGTGCGGTGCCACTGCTCCAGGGAAGTGCTCGGGGTGCGGTGGCAGCAGCAGTGTGTGGAGCCTGAGGGCAGTCTGTGCTGTGGGAGATGGGTGGGTGGATTAGAAGAACGCTCTCTTTGCGTCTTCAAAAGCTGGGAATCATGCTTAAATTTAGAGTAGAAAGACACTGCCATCTCGTGTGCTTTCAGGCCCTGAGTGCTGTCAGCTGAGGAACCATGTCTGACCTTGCTGTGAAGCATGAGCAACCTAAAATCATGTTCCCTGTTACACACATCACAGCCATTTTGTGCCTTTCTCACAGGTGTGGGTATTGTGAGGTGTTGGTTATTTACTTTTTTTATAGAATGATTTGGTTTGGAAGAGACCTTAAAGACCAGACAGTTCCAACACCTTCCTGTGGGCAGGGACACCTTCACTAGACCAGGTTGCTCAAACCTCCATCCACCCTGGTCTTGAGCACTGCCAAGGATGGGGCATCCACAGCTTCTCTGGGCATCCTATTCTTGTTCCACTGTCATTGTAAAAAAAATTCTTCCTTTATTATGTCCTTTCCCTGTGAGTTACTAATGCTGAGACTGTGTGATGGCACAGCAAGCTGAGGGAGCAGAGAGACCTAAGGAAGGTGGTGTTTTCCAAGGAGACTTCCTCTCCTCACTTTTGCTGTTGACAGCCCTGAAGGAAGCAGGGAGCAGTGCTGCAAAGAGGCTTGGTGTTTGGCTGGAAACAGCTTGTTCCTCTGGAAGGTACCTCCAGTGCTTCATGCAGGGCATCTGTAATTAAATGCAAGACATCCATGAAGAAGAGATCTTGGAGTGAGCTGGAAGGGCTTTGGATGACCATAGTGATGGGTTGGAAAGTGGACTGCAGAAGATGGAGGCAAATGAGGGTGAAGGCAAAGGTAGAGATGCTGCCACAGGATGAGTATCTGAAAGGGTAGGGAGAGTTGTAGCTTTCAGGGTCTGTGTTTATCTTTGCAGCAGTGATTATTTTCAGATAGCATGTGAGAGTAAAACGTCAGCTCCTGCTATTAATAGTGCTGCAAACAAGGCTGTTGCTCAATGCTGACAGGTGAGATGTGTTAGTTTGTTTCATCCTAGGTAGGAAAAAGTTCAAAAACAAGCCATGCTCTGAGTCAAACCCCTCTGTCCAGAAAAGGTGGGGAGGAGACCCCCCCAAGTCCTGGGGTGTGGCAGTGCAGGGTGGTTTTTCCACGATGCTTCCATGCTGCTCCAGAGTAAGTGCTGCTGGAAGAGTGGATGTGGAGAGGAGCTGCAGCTGGCTAGCATTGTGGAAAACATAGAATCATGGGGTAGTTTGGGTTGGAAAGGACTTTTGAAGGTCATTTGATTGAGTTTAGGTAATAAGCAATCTGAAGACCTTCAGCATTTCTGCTCTGAAACTGGAGGGTTTTCCTAGAGGAGAAAAGATCTCAGCCCAAGGTCAGCAGCACCTCCTATGATCCCAAGATAGGTTTCAGTAGCAAACCCCCATCTGAATGGGATGCAGCTGCCTAGAGGAGCGATTTGCCAACCAGACAGGGGAAAACTGTTCCTGGGCTTTGTAGCCATCTTTGGGAACTTGAAGTGTCTCCAGCAGGCTGAAGGATATGGCCACTGGTGATCCTTGGAGCAGACACAGACATGAGGTGGGCAGTAGGGTAGAAATCTTGGGGACTGATGGTGTTGGTAATAAGTGAGAGCTGAATACAACTCGCATTGTTTGAGCAGATGTGTCCTGTCTGTGGCTATTTATACACATTATGTGCACAACACATGCTGGGAGATGTGCCAGATACTATTTCTTTTCATGTTGAACTCGAAATCATTATAATTAAGCTTTAAAGTTGTAAGTAAAAACTAACAAGGAGCACGGGTTTGCTGTCATGTTGCTTACAGCTGGGGCTGGTCCTGGCTGGGATAGACAGGTGTGGGGATATGGAGAGGGCAGTCAGAGGGACTGGGAATGGGAGGGGTTTGGGGATTGCTGTGGTGGGTATGTCCAGATTTGGGTTTTAAATAGGCAGAATACCCCAAAGTGCTAGAAACGTGCCATTTTACAAATGTGGGAAGTGTTGCTGAGTGAGCTTTAGCAGCCTCTCAGGTTTGGTGGGCAGAGACAGAGGAGAGGTGCTTGCTAAGAAGGGAAAATAAGGAATAAAAGTGGGAAGCAATCACGGAAGTGGTTGTGTAACCTTGGTTTGAGAGGAGCTTAGGTTGTATCTCTGGTTTGAGGAAAATGAGACCAACTTGCTGAAGAAGCAGCTCTGGGAGGAGTGGCTGCACATTGGGCTGGATGAGGGGGATGTGACAGCTGTGCCACCAGCTGCAGCTCAGGGGATACCAGCTGATGGCTGCGTTGTGGCACTTCTGAGGGCTGGCCCAGGCCTGAGCTGGGTGCTGGGGATGGCATCATATGCCCCCAGGGAAGTGTCCCATCCCTGTTCCCCAAACATGGGGAGGGGACTCAGGAACCTCCTTTTGGGACTACACCACAGGAGTGGTGGCTGTGCATATAGGGGTGAGGGCCACTGCAGCCCTGATGTTGTGGTGTGCTTGCCACATGGCCAGAGGTGTGATGGATGGCTGGGGAGTGCCTTGGGCACAACCACCACGTCATGAACAGTGTAAAAACCAGCAGGGAGCTCTCCACCCTGCAATTTGTATTCAGAGGGAGGGGGGCTGCTGGATTTCAGAGCTTGTAGGTGTTCATCTGGGGTCGTGTCTGAATAAATTACGCTTTGAGATCCAAGGGAGCGCAGGGGAACAAGCTGCGCTGTCAACGTGGCAGCAGAGCAGAGACATCTTAACTGCTCATGATAAATGGGTCAAGACGGGTCCCGGTGTTTTAAAAATTATCAGTTGACCTAGATAGCAGCAGCAAAATGACTTGCTTGCAGTGGGAACAAAAGTGAGCATCGCCTGAGCTCTGTGTTGCTCTGAAGGTGCGGATGAGCCCGGAGTGCTGGGGTGGACCTGGGCTGGTTCCCTACCCTTCCTTTGTACCCAGCTTTTCCTTGGCAGCTGGGCTGTGCTGCAGGGAAGACCTCATCCCATCTCCTGATGGCTTTGTGGAGTCACAAGGTGCATTTGTCTTGCAAGCAGCATCCGGGGAGGCACCTCCCACCACCCCATGCAATGCTTTCCTCCAGTGACAAAGTACTCTGAGTTGCTTTAATCACTTTTTGCCCTGAGTTTTGGGGGGGAAGCAGTGCTGTGCACCCCTGAGCACCCACCTGGGCTGTTTAACTGGTCTTCTGGAGATGTGCCATGCATTCAGGTTGGGGCAGTTGTCAGGGTTGGTGCTAAAGATGGAGCTGCTGCCCAAGTGTTTTCCCCTGTTGGTGCTCAGCTGCCATTAATGGTCCTGGTTTCTCACTACCAGCATCTTGCTGCCCAGTTTGGATTTTCTGTTTGAAGCTGTCTTAGGCAAGTTCCACACTGAGGTCCTGAAGTCTCCAAGAGGAGATTGCACTTACATATCTGAGGTGCATGGAGAGAGGTCAGAAACACACCAGGCAGCCACTTATTTAGCTTTTCATATCAGGTCCTTGTGAATGGAAAAGCAGGTGGCAGGAGGAGCCACTGGGAGTCCTGAGCCATCACACCTGAAAAGCAACATCCTTATGAGTCCCAGTGTGAGGTTGAGACCATGGCTCAGTGTCTACCCCACAGCAAGCACAGCTTTCCCAGACCTGAGGAGGCTCCCCCAGCTCCTCATGCCCCAGTCCTGCCTGCTGTCCCTCACCACAGGGACTCCCATCCCATCCTGAGCTGGGCTCCCTGCTTCTCACCACAGCACTGGGGAAAGAAGCACAGCATTTCCTGCTCCTCACTGTTCAGTTGAATCCTGGCCTCTCAAATCTCCAAAGATGCTTTATGCACTACCCTGTACTTCTCCCCCATGGGCTGCTGCCTGTGAATGCTGCCCCTGCAAGTGCTGCCCATGGTCCCATCAGAGACTATGGGTGTGCCCAGAGCACATCAGGACTCTCAGCTGGTGAGTCCAGCCCAGTGATGTCCTGCCCATGCCTCAGGTGAGCTGTTGCCTGGAGATACAAGAGCCTCTGGAAAGTGTAGCCTCCAGTAAAGGAGGATTGTGGTGGCAAAGGACACGACAGGCTGCTTGTGCCAACCCTGGGTCACAGGGTGTGATGAAAGAAGCGGCCAGGGTGGGTTTTGCTGTGCTGGGAGGGATGTGGGACTCACTGCAGTGAAAGTTACATGATAGGACAGGAGAGTGTGAGTCAGAAGTTGCCCATCATGTACCACCATGGGCTGAGGAGTCTTTGACTGTTTCCTGGCTGTGATAGAAACCAAATGCATTTCATGACTCTTGGCCCCTGGCTATTTTCCTTAGGTTTGTAGGTACTTCCCTGTGCATTTTCCTTGAGGAAAACAACATTCTCTTCAGAGTGTTAAGGGAATAGATTTTGGCCCTTATATAGGTCATCAGTCCCCACGTGTGACGGGTGATTTTGGACCCCAAGCCCTGCTCCCAGGTGTGTGGTTGGCAATGGCCACTTGCCCATCCAGGCTGGCCGGCGACTTCACGTGCTGCTTTATCTCCCACAGGCTCCTGCTTCTGGGTCGCCGTCCTGGACGGCAACGTGGTGGGAATCGTGGCGGCGCGGGGCAACGAGGAGGACAACACGGTGGAGCTTCGCCGCATGTCCGTCGACTCCAACTACCGCGGCAAGGGCATCGCCAAGGCCCTGGGGCGCAAAGTGCTGGAGTTCGCCATGCTCAACAACTACTCCTCCGTCGTGCTGGGAACCACGGCCGTGAAGATGGCAGCCCACAAGCTCTACGAGTCCTTGGGGTTCAAGCACGTGGGTGTCGTTGAACATTATGCCCTGCCGGGGATGACACGCTCCTTACTGGAGAGAATGTTTTTCCAGGTCCGCTACCACCGCTACCGCCTGCAGCTGCGGGAGGAATAAAAAAAACCAACAACAAAACAAAACAAACCCAACCAACCAAATGAAAAAAAAAAAAAAAAATTATTATTTTTTTTTCCCCCTCCTCTTCCCCCCCCTTCAAAAATAATAAATTACCCTTCTATTTCTCATCACCGTTGATTTGCCAATTTTTGGTTGAGTTTTTGTTCCCTCCTGTCACCTTTGGGTTTGCTCCGTTCAGCTCGACGGGCCGGCCCTTCCTCGCATGCTGTAGGTGGTGGTGCTGGGAGTCCTGCGACCCGGCGGAGCAGCGGCCTCTCCTTCCCAGGTACCTCCGTAAAGCACAGAAACTTACTGCAAAATAGTACCACTCGCTCTGGTGTACATAGTCTTCTCCTTTTCCAAATGTAAGATAATAACATATAGCGATGCATTCATAATAGCGCAGAAATACTACTTGAATGCAGTTTTCAGTATTCCACGCACCAGTAAGTAGAACACGCATCCATCCTCCTGTTATTTACTGGTTAATAGTTTCTCACAGAGAAGGTGGGGGGCGAAGGCCGCCCCCCTGCCCCAACCCGCTTGCTACAATGCATGACGAGGAAAGCGCACGCACTCCGACACATCGCACTGCCACCACGGCACTGGTGTTGCACTTTTTTGGGATGTGCCTCATTCTGCCAAATGCCTGAGAGACCCTGGGTGCATCCGGTAACCACAAGTCCACCTCCCCCTCCTTCCTAAGCCAGCACAGACTCGGACCGGCTGAACTGAGCCCCATTGTACCATAGTGTGAAGTTAAGATCAAACCTAACTATCTCCTGCGCTGTTCCGTAGCCACGTGTAACCTGCAGTCCTGGGCCAGACTCCGCATGTGCGTTGGACTTTCTCTTTTGCTGCCTTTTGGGTTTTGGTTTATTTTTTTTCCCCTTTGTTTGTTTGTTTGTTTTTATTTTATTTTTTAAGGGTTATGTTGTTGTTGTTGTTGTTGTTATTTTTAGTTTTGGCTTTTGCTGAATGGTGTCGTTGAGGCGTAATGGAGGCTGCAGTTCCTATGGCAACACATTTGCACATTAATGTGCACACCCAATCTCACCACTTCAGAGAAGCAACGTGTGACAGATAATAGCATTTTGGGGAGTGCCGGGGTGGGGGGGAAAGCGTACTTATTATCTTAACCAGCTGCTTGTTTGATAAATGTAGATGGCCTCACTGCAGCCTTCCATCAAAGGTAATTAACTGCTTTAATGATGTCAGATTTGTGAATTGTACAATGCAAAAAGCAATGCAAAGCAGATTCGGCATGTGTCTGTACCTGGTATGTATGTACAGTGCCTGCCAACTAAAGAATAACCAAGACTACAGCTTCTTCTAGCCTGAGATATCAACTTTTATAACTTATTTAAACAAATAGCAACTTTGCATGAAATAAGTCTTGGGGAAAAAAGAAGATCGGTAGGTTTGCGTTTGTAAAGAGTGGTATCAGAGGTATTACAGAAAACCATTTCTGGCTGCACTTAATTTGGGGTGGGTAGAGGGGTTTGGCTCAGCTAATGCATTTAAAGGGAAAAAGCCCTTCAGTTCCTGGGGAAAAAACAATTGCTCTTTTATGAAGTACTATGTGTGTGTAGGGGGAGAAACCCCACCACCTTATCACAAACTCGGTGAAAAGGTAGGGCATGTGTTAACCATGCTCGCACTTCCAAATACAATGGAGGCATCAGCGAGAGAGCCCCAGAAGGAAGGAGGTGTGGGGAGGAAGAGGGGGCAGACAGCGTGGACCTTGGCCATGAGGTGCTGTCTGTCTCACTCCTTCCGGGAGCTGCCCTTCCCTCTCGGGCTGAAAGCTTTCCCAGCACTGAGACATGGCCAGCGATGCTGAATGAGGGCAGAGGGGAGGGGATTCACCCCATCCCTGCTGGGCCATGGACCAGGCACTGATGCTGGGGGTGGAGGAGCCATTTGGCACAACACCAGTAGCGCTTTCAATGCTGGGCTTGGGCTCAGTCCAGCCTGTAGGGAGTTGGAGGGGCAGAGTCCCAGTGTGTGTCCCAGCAATAAGAGGGGAGAAATGAGGATGGTGAAGGGCACTGTAGCAAGAGACCATGAGTTTAATTAACAAAATTTCTGTATGGGGCACTATATTTTTAAAAGTCTTTCTATGCTGTACATTTCTCCTGAAGCTGAAATAATGTACTGTTGGTAGGGGTTCTTGTATAGTGTACAGAAATCGGCAGAATATTTTCTTGCTGCATTCAGTGATTTATTAACCGAAGTAAAACAGACAAATATAAAGTGTTAGCAAAAGCTGAAAGAAAAACAAAACAGTTTGTGCCTTTTTTAGTTTATTTTTCTGTTGCTATATAATCACTGCACTAAAACCTTTCCAGAGGTAAAAAAACAAAAAACAAAAACTAGTCTTTTAATAAGGGAGGAATATGTAAAGCCTAAATTGAGTGTTAATTTTTTATTAGGATATTTAATTAAAATAATGTTGCTGGTTTTATTTGATACCTGTGCCTTTGTAATAAAACTCTACATCCTGTCAGAATATCCAAACCTGGAATAAATCCCACCAGATCCCACAGACACAGAAGTACCATCAGGTTACCAGTATTTTCTTTTAAAACATGTAGACCTTAATTGATGATATTAACAGTATCTGATCGTAATAGCTGTTGTTTCCTGGGGAAGAGGTGCTTTGGGATGGTGTGGCTTTCAGGGTGCTGTCTGCATTCCTCCCCCAGCTGGAGATGCACCGATAAGGATTGAGTCGTTGCCACTTGGCCGGGAGCTGCCAAGCAAATTTATTCCCTTAATGCTTCTGCCAGTTGCTTTGTGACCAGGCTTTTTTGGAAGAAATCCAGCAGGTTGCTCCCAGCTCTCCAGCCGGGACAGCTTGTTTCTGAAGGAAAGGGCTGGCTGCCAAACAGGCTGGGATTTGCTCTCCTCAGAAGACACAGAGGGCTGCCAGGGCTGCATCCCTCCTAGCAGTGGTGGGACAGCGGCACACGACCTCCGGCGTTGTTGCTGCTGTCCCACCCAGGGCTGCTCTGAATAGGATTAGACAAGGTTGGACTTAAAAGCTTACTGTTATTTTGTCTGCATTCAAGGCAAGTTTCCCTAATATGAAAGCTCACGCTCAGCTCTGGAGCCACAGAGTTGCTGGCCTGCATGGCCCCTGAGCTTTGGACCATGCCAGGCTCTCCCACTGCCCCCATGGCCCAGCCTGCCTTGTCCCCATTGCAGGTAGACCACAGTGCACCTTGCAGGTTGACCTGTTGAGTTTGGGCTGCCTGTGGCAGATCCATCTGTCTGCTCTACCTCTTTCAGGGTGTGCTGGTAGAAACAATGCTGCATGGAAAAGATCCCACAGATCATCAGTTGTGCCCCCCAGTCCTGGCTCTGCAGCCCCCCATTGAGGATTTTCTTGTTTCTCCTGCCTCAGATAGGGCTGTGCTGACTGCAGCTTTCTCTGGGCCTGGGCATCATCTCCTGGCTCTTCCCATCCCAGTTCAGTGGCTGAGTTGGGTGCAGAGCCCAGTTGTGGGTTTGGTTTTGTTGCCAGAAAATCCTTTGCGTTTCTGTTGCCAGTTCTTGAGTCTTGATTCCCACGGACACTCATGTCAGTGTGAGATGGGAGAGGATGCTCCTGATTTATTTTGGGGGTTTGTCTTTTCTAGAACAATTCTGGCTGGAGTGTGAGGGAGGGAGAGTGGAGCATCTAATGGGTTTGAGCCTCAGTTGGTAAATGTCATGGCTTGTAAGACCACTTCAGATTTAGGTGGAGGGTGTGTTGGAGATGTGAAGGCACTTTCCCCCAGCTGTGCCAGGTGCCTGCTCTTCCTCTGCAGTGCAGACGGGCTGTCACTTGTGCTGTGTGCGGGGTGGTGGCAGGGGGGATGCAGTTTCCTCCCTGGCTTCTGTCCTGTAAGCATGGGGCACTTTCTGCTAATCCCTGTGCAGTAGGCACTGCTCAGGTGCATTCTGGAGGAGTCTGGGACAAAGCCCTTACTCCCTGAGGAAGGAAGCAGGTGTGATGTACAGAAGTTTGAAAAAAGAACAAAAAAAAAAAAAGGAAAGTTGCATTGCCATGGCAGAAGTCCATGGTCTCAGAGCTGTCCCAGCCCTCTGGCACAGCCTGGACCATTCCCTGTGGAGTGAGTAGGAACTCCCTGCACATCCTGAGCAAACTGGCATCTCCAGGACATGTCATATTTGGAAATAAGCTCTCTGGGAAGTTTGGCCCATGAACAGATCCAGGCCAGTAATGCTAAGCAATCAAACCAACAAAGTGGTTTCTAATCTACCTTGAAACTCTCAAATTCATATTTGTTTTAAATTCACACTGTGTTTTCCCTCTGTGAATCAGACAGCACCTGCAAGATGCTTGGGAATGGCAACTGTAATGTGTCCCTGGTGGAAAATGCAGAGAAGGTCAGGGTGTTGCCATTGGGTTGTTGCCATCAGCTGAAAGCCACTCTTTTCCCTCACCTCTCTGTCCCCATGTGTGATGTGGGACAGTGTTTCTGAGCAAACCTTGGCCTCTCTCCATACGTGCTGCAGGCTGTACCCGCACACAGGACCAAGAGTGGCAGGATCTGGGGCTGCTGTGGGGCAGTGTGGGGAGGAGAGAGGGGTTCCTTGGCTGCAGGGCTTTTCAGGCAGGAAGGAGATAGCCAGCAGTGACCCCGTCAGGGAGAAACAGGCTGGTTTTGTAAGATGTTTGTCAGAAGCAGGATAATTTTAACAGTGTTAAAAAGGAGACTGTGTGGATGCTCTGCCCTTCAGGTCTGAGGTGCAGGAGCACTGCAGGGCTGAGCTGGTTGTGTGCAGTGGGGGTGGTGTGGGACGCAGAGGCAGGACTGCTGTTTGTGATGCTGCACAAGTAGCTGCACCCTCAAAACCTGTGCCACAGCTCTCAGGGCACAAGTCGTTCTGCTGCGTTCAAGATGGATGCATCTAAATTGTTAAAATCCCAAGGGCCAGCTCTGCATCTTGAGTGGTTTCAGCATTGCCTTTCAGCAAATGACCCTGGGGCTGGGGCCTGAGGAGTCATTTCCCCTCCCACCCAGTGTTTATCCCCATGGGAAATGAGGATGGTGCTTTGGATCATGGTGATGCTTTGTCGGAATTTATTAGTGGCTGGGTAGGAGAGGCAGGACTAAGGGTCAGCAGGTGGCTGTTGGGGTCTGGATGTGCCTGTGGGGTCCTGGTGTTGCACAACCTGCAGTGGGAGCAGAAAGTTTGGTGCCTGGGGAGGGGCTCAGGCCCTGTCCTTGTGGTCCAGCTGCCAGAACAGCAAGTCTCAGGGTCAGAATTCCCAAGGGGAACTGTGGTTTTGCAGAAGCGTGTCACGATCCTTGCTGCTGCTGTTGCTCACTGATCCGTGCCCATCCGTGATGCAGGTCTGCTGCCTTTTAATTTGCCAGATTTGCTGGCTGAGGTGCAAATGGATAGAGACTGACTGCAGGGAATTCCGAATTGCCAAACACACAAAGTCAGGAACCAGCTCCGGTTACCTCTCAATTAACAGTCTCATTTTCGGTGTGCTGGGGCCTGTGTTTCATTAGTGCTAGTGTAGTACTGTTGGTATGCACTCTATTTAAAGCTTAATAAAGGCATTTTAATTTCCACACTAACTGGAGTCTTGCAGTGGAATATACTCTACCACGTAAAGAAAACAAAGGAATGCTGAGTGTTAAATAAGCTTTAAAATGCAAAAGGATAGTTTTCTCTCTTTTTTTTCTCTCTCAAAGTACATCCGTGGAGAATCTTGAGGGGAAAAAAAAATGGTGTGCTCTTGCATCCCTCAGTCCTAGAGACTATGCAACAGAGCTTATGCTTATTTCCCACCAAAACCTGCTACCTGGCTGGTGATTGGGAGTACCTTTCATTGAAAATAAAGCAAGAGATTAATTTGAACAAGTGAAAGTTCAGTCAAAACACAGTATTGTTTAAAATAACAAGCTGTAAGTCAGCATTTGGAGTTTCATCACTGTTAAAAATTGCTGTTCAGTGCTGTCTTTGTGTTGCACAATGGTCACCTGTGGGAGAGAATATGCTTTTAACATCTAAATGGTAGAAGACAGACTTAGCGAGACCAAGAGCATAACAAATACATGATGCAACTGTAAATTTATTTACGAGTAACACGTTTGAATGCAGAAGCAGCTACTGCTATATAAGCATAATGAACTTTTAGCTAACATTGTTTTCAGTTTCTTTTCCTCCAAAGCTTAATCCTTTTGCCTTGTAATATGTATATTTGATTTTATTTTTTTTTAATGTAATTAGGTTTAACAAAGCATCTGTTGCTTTGTAAGTTGTACTTATGATTGTGCTGGGCCGTTAGCTTTAAGCAATTTGTGTGCTTGGGTTATTTTATTAAAGCAAAAGTCTTCTTGAGACAAAAGCGGTAAAGGAAAAAAAAATAATATTTTTTGGTAGTGTTAAGCAGATGTGTGGTATGCATTTGGAAAATGTCCAATGTCAGTTAAGAAAAACAAAAATACAAACAAAACAAAACAGGCTAAATTGCTTACCAGAACTGCTCATGTTTAAGGCAGTGGCTTACTCACTCACGCCTAAATAGAAACTTGGATTCCCCCAAACAGCCTCTTACTCTGCATCTCTTCACCGTTGTACAAGACTGATGTGAAATGAGTCTTGTGTTTTCTATGTTCAGCATAGTATGTACTGTACTTTGTAATGGGAAGTGGCTACAAGTCCTCAAAGAAAAATGAACATATTCTAAAACAGCAATAATTACCACTGTAAAATAAATGAGCACGTGGGGAGAGCCCAGGGGGGTAGTTAATGAAGGTGATACCATTAGGAACGCACTGGCATTAGTGCTGCTATTGCACCTGGGGAGCAGGATTAAGTACTAGGGAAGGCCATCCTGGGACTGGATGTCACCTTGGCCAAGAACTTGCCCGTGTGGGGTCCCTTGGGGTCCCTCCACCAGAGTCACTTGGATGCAGCACAGGCTTTTCACCAAAGTTTTAAGGGCGAGTTACTGCAAATGCCGTTCCTGGTGGGAGAGACAGACACAAGGAAGAGCTGTCAGAGTCACACAGAGGAAGGTAAATGCTCCTTGACTCAGTCTTGTACCCCAGTGTGCTCTGCTACTGCACAACTGGGGCTCAACAATAGCAGAAAATAGAATAAATTGCTATCATTTTCTACAGAGGGAAGCAGAAATCAGCTCTGTTGGAAAGATGTTTGCATACCATCGAGGTATGAATACAAACCTGTTCCTCTGGTGTGGCAGGACACGTTAAGATGTGTCCAGGTTATCCCTTGATGTGCTTTAGGCATTTGAGCTCCAGCTTCCAAAGCATTATCCCGACGGGGCGTGGTCTCTCCATCGGCAGTGGGCAGAGCCCCGGGAGCCAGCCAGCTCTCGAGGGACAGCAGGGTGTCCTCAGGCAGGGGCAGGCGAGGTGCTCTGGACAAATGACTTGTAGGTACTTAAGTTCTGTTCCTGATGGCCGCTGTAACTGTGAAAATTAACCAGACCTGCTGTGATAAATTTGGTTATATAAGGTTTATTTGGTTAATTTTTTATAAGTGAAAACTGAAAAGATGAAAGAGAATTGTAATATGAAAGCAACTGCTGTAAATAATGTACGAATGAATAAAATCTAAAACTTATGTCAGTTTTTTCCTAAACTGTATTGCTGTCAATTTACTGACACTGCAGTGCAGATGGTGCCTGCATCTTTTCCAGCTCCCCCTCCAGCATAACATTCCTGCTTCCATTGATAAGTAGGGGTATCTTCGTGTGTCTCATGCATGTTCTTGGATTGTGTTTCCATGCTGTTCCAGCTCGTACTATCACATCCAGAAGTGTAAATGTTCTTGGAGCTCCATACCATAACTGTGGAGCCAGCCCTGGGTGCTGCATTGCTGGCACTGCCCTGCCAGCGGACCCTGCCTGGCCCTGGGCACCAGGCACAGTGCTGCCTCAGTGGCCAGGGCCTCCATGTGCTGGTTGAGCACTCACCCAAAATCCCACCTGAGGTCCGAGATACCTCTGAGGGACATCCTATTGAAGCAGAGTTCAAAACAAAACTATTATTGAGGAGCATACTTGGCATGGTGGGGATGCATCTGGGGGGTTCCCTGAGCCACACAACCCTCTTTCCCTATCTACACCTGTGCAGGTTAAAACCCAGCACAAAAGGGCTGTTCCCCACTGTGTGTGACCTGAAGGAGGCTATTTCTGACCAACTGGAGCATCTCTGTGAGGCAGGGAATCTCTGGCCTTCCATTGGACAGGGGAAAGAGCTCCAGCCTTCAGCCCAGTTAGATACAGTTTGAATAAACTGATCGCTGCTGAAATGGCCTCAGGATGTCTGTTCCTGAAAGCAGTTTCTGGAGGCAGCTACAAATGCTGCAGGAGTGCCCAGCCAACCAACAACTCAGGGACACCGAGGCAAGACCCCGGGGGCAACCTGGCTCTGGACATCACCCAAGCAGCACCCCCAGCAAGGGCACTGGGGGCCATCACCTTCCCAGGAGAGGGGATGGAAGCTTTGGGATGTGCAGGGTTATCTGGCCGGTCAGTCAGGCAGCGATGTGGAGAGTGAGGTTAATGCCTTTGCCATGTGGATCCGGCCCCTGTCACTTCCCTGCTGTATCCAGATGTGCAGACACCAATAGTGCTGTCTCAGAGGAGTATGCAATACACCTCTGGGACTGATAGCAATGTGCTGTGGGATTTGGGAGGGTTCTGGGGGGAAGCAGCTGTAGGTCCATGCACAAGCTTTAATTTATTCCAGAGCTAACAAAAAAACCCAACATTTCTACCCTTTAGTGAAACAACAGAAAAGTGGCAACAAAAGCCATGTTGGTTTTAGAAGCTGTAGTGTGGGTGTGCTGTGTGCCTTAAAGCACCTCAATTAACTGATAATTGGGCTCGAACTCTCCACTAACAGGCTGTATATTTCTGTTCTGGTCTCTTTCACCCTTCATGGTGCCTTGCTTCAGATAAAATTAGAATTCATGAGGACAAGGACTTTGCCTCCATGCCCAGTGTTCCCAGTCACATGCCTCCGGCTGTGGATGAGACAGGACCTCGTGACCCCTTTCCCTGTTGCAGAATTCCCAGTAGACCCACCACCTATGTACACTTCAACACCTCCTAACAAGCCAAAGCAAAGCAGCAACACAAGCTCTCCTCTCTGCTGTAACCATGGCCTCCCTTTAGGGGCTTGCTTCTCTCCCAAGGAAGGGAAGGAGGTGGAGGCTGGAATCAGGCAGGGAGGCCCCCAGCTCTAACAGCTGAGCACACCCAACCCACCAAACTCCTTTTATCTCAGCCAAACAGCCGCGAAATGTTCCATCTGTCTACCTATCTATCCAGCCATCTACCTTCGTCCATCCACCCATCCATCCTGTCCCACCTTTTGCCAAGACATGCAGCTGGAAAGTCCCACGGAGGTTCCCATCAGTCTCCACCACAAGCCCACTGCTCTCTGGACAGCTCCCTGCTGCTGGCTGGCTTTTATCTCTCAGGTAGGCTGAGCAAACGGTGCTGTGGCAATCTCTGGGGGGCTCTGGCTTTCCTCCAGTCTACCCTGCGTCCCCACAGCTGCAGGGCTTGGGGTCATTTCATATCTAGGCTTCAGCAGGAGTCATAAACTGGACCTCCCTTCGCTTATCTCTGCAGCAAGGAAGATTTTTGTGCCCTACGGTTGTGTCTCTCTTAGTTCAGGCTTGGGTGATTCTGGGTTTATCGGGTAGGGTGTATTTGGGTAAGGCTGCACTTGTAGCAGTGCAAGTGGTGAGGGTGGGACACCCAGTCCCACTGCTCCAGCCTGCCTTTCTGCTCCAGCAGTGGCTCCCCTTTGCAAGCCATCCCACCACCACCTGCCAGTCTGACAGAAAGCTCTCATGTGTCTACTTAGCTACTGCCAGAACCTTCTTGGAGTGCTCCTGAGGGCATGCAGGAGACACACAGAAGTTTCCTTCACCTCTCTGGAGTCTTTCACACAGTTTTCTGCTACGTTTTTTTCTCTAATCCCTTGAGCATCTCCCTGGTTCACAACACCCCCCATGCCCCCGCCCTGCCTCTCTTACACAAATGTCAAGTAACACAATTAACCATCTCTTCCATTTTAATAAACAGAGAAACCTCAGGAGGGTGAAGGTATCCTGTCCCAAAGATTATTTTTTAATGCAGCTATTTACAGCACTACTGGCCAAAGAAGCAAAGCAAACCAGCTGCTTTTTACTGCCCCATTGTCTCAAGGTGTGACCACACTCCCCTGGGAAACAAACACCTCCAAGAGAGCATTTTTTAAGGAATGGACTCCTCATCAAGGAGACTGAGGAACTGCAGGAGGTTTGCTTGGCTCCCCAAAGTGCTGACAACCCACAGACTGGCATTGCGCTTCTGTGTAATTGCCAGGATGCATTCAGGCCCTGGGAGTTCTTGCCACCAAAGTTTTCTAGGTTGGTATTCCTACAAGATGAAATCTGTAGAGTTATCAGCTCTGTCAACAGCAATTACATATAAAATGTTGGAATATCAACTATTGGTATGGGGAGAAAAATGGCCATATTTATGGTCATTTGTGATAATATTATTTGTTATGAAATTTGCCAGGAAATTAACCTATTAATTTCTTCGTGGTAGGTTTTCATTCTTTTCTGTGCTTGACTGCATTTGCAAAGTCAATAAATTAAATTCAGCACCTGATGCCAGTTAGAAGAGGAATGAGCTCTGTAAAGAGATAAATTTTCTCATCTGGACATCAAAGGCAGGGTCAGATGAATCACACTCTAGAAGTGTTCATTTCTCTCCATTAATGACCGGTCCAAGGTGTGTCTAGACTAGCCCAGCAGTAGATGTCTATCCTAGAAACACCTAAGGTGAGATAAATCCTAACATGATGCCTCTGTAGAGAAGTTTAATTGTACCAGAGAACTCAGGGAAGCTGAAGGACGAATTATCATTTTTTCCCAGCAAAAATTCATTGGGGTTTTACTCAGCCACCAAAGCTTAAAGCCTTAACAGGGAACTATGTTCCTGGTTGTTAAAGAATCAAAGGTTTGATGCTGTGGGAAAGACAAATTACTTGCAAAGGCTCAGGTGGCCATTAGTCTGGTCCAGCTGCATTGGTTAGCTGCACTGTGGTTCCATCCACCAGAGAGAAGTGTGAAAATCAATTGTTCAGCCCTAGGATTTATATTACAGTCTAATTACTTAGATATTTTTATCTAAACAGGAAAGAATTAATAGAGTAGGAAAAGAATAAACAGCTGGTTTGTGTGTCTCTGCAGAGAGGTAAGTGGGATGCAAGAAAGGAACATTACAGCAAACTGAATTATCTTTCACTCCTCTTTATTTGTTTTATGTTGTCACTCATATTTTATCTTGCAGCAACCCTGAAAAATAGCCATTAAAATCAAGATCATTCTCCATTTCCATTGTTTAGGAACCACTTTGGTTTACATCTGTTGGAATTTTTTGTAAAAACAGAAGCTCCTACAGCCTTCTAAGCTGAAGATACCTTGTTTCTCAAGAACAGGAGAGAATGGTTTGTGTGATGAGATGGGTTTCTGTTATTAACTTTTTTGCACTTTTCTCATTGTGGAAAGGTAAAGAAAAGAAAGAATAAAGTAGATACTTTAATCTTACACCTTGTGACTTCTTTAGGAACATTTTAAGGAACAAAAGAGAAAGCTGGAAGTCAGTGGACCATTAAAAACCCTTTAAGTAATGTGCACTATGAAAACATTTGCACAGAGCATCAAGGGGAAGAGGGTTCAGTACTGGACCAGGACACACCAAGTGAGAAGGATGGATCCTGCCCCAACCTGGGGAAGGATTTTCTTACCAAAGCATCAAAAAGTGCTTGAGGGAGGGATAAGTAAATGGTTACAAATGCTTGTTCTTGGTGTTTTCCAAGCATGTAAGGTGGAGAACCATCCATTCTGGTGTCCCATCAGTGATGAGCTTCTCCTACTGCTTTTAAAGCAGGGGGAGTCTCAAAGCTATTGGAGAGTCATTAGAAAGGGAAGGTTGAGCCTTCAAACCCAAAAAGATCACCAGAAAATGAACTTAGGATTGGATGTTCTCTTCAGACATGGATTTTCTTTTTCTTTTAAATTTTCCATGGATATAGAGGAGCTGAGCAATCCAAGAGGTGTTTGGACTGCTTTGGTCTGACAGGAGCCCTGTGCCTTGTCTAATGACCTCATGCTGCATATAAAAACTGCTAAATTTTTACTACAGCTCAGAAGGTGGGTGAGAGGCTGCAAAACCAGAACACTTTGTGCCAAGGCTCTGAAAACTGAATGCATGGTCTGTGCAGGGGGAGCAGGGTTAGGTTTGCCAGTGTAGATGCCAAGGGTCTCCAGCTATGTGGACATATCCCATCATGAATATACACAGAGACAACTGCATGATAGGGAAACAGTTCTTGCTTTCATTTTAGTGCAGTATATCCAGCAAAACACCACCTAAAATAACTGTGAGGTTAACCACAGGGGGAAAACCGCACACTGTGATTCTACTTCACATTGCAAGGATTAGCTTTCTGTTCAAAATATTCTCTAATGCAAGAAGGTCTAAAGCATTATTGCTAGCCTGTATGTATGTCAATTTATATAAGAATGCATAAATACATACATATTTCTATAATGCAGCTACCTTTTTTTGTCTCTCATGAACATACAGATGTATATTATACACCTACCTCTCCCCCTGTAAGAAAGAACCCAAGTGGAGATACATCTTTTGCATTGCCAAGTGTGGTGAATGGGGTTCAAATGACAGGGAAAATTACACTGATCTACCCCTACCTCCTACCCTTACCTCCATTTTGTAGGTGTTAGAAGAAAAAAAAGCTCTGTTCATCAGATTCTGTTTCAGATAATATCAGGTAGGATGTCAATGTCCTGGGAAAGGCAGGGAGCAGAAAATAGCGTGAGCAAATGAAAAAAAAATGGGGAAAAAAAAAAAGGAAAGGAGGAAAAAAATTTCACACTGACAATAGTTTCTACAAATACAATAGTGTGAAAACTTTCCAGTAGCTGTTCTGTAACTTTGGTTCCCAGACAGCAGAAATTTGCCTGGCTGGCACTTGGGCACATTAAACTGCAGCAAAAATGTCCTTGATAGCTTATAAAATTTTCACAAGGCTGAGGTGTTTCTCACTGAGAATGCTAGATCTGAACTTTTTATCATTGCAGTATTAGTCTTCTAAATGTCAATTAACACACCTATGATTACCACACATCGTTTCCTTCAGTCTGGCCCCGGGGAGCAGAACTGCAATTCCCCTTTGACCTTCAGGTCTATTGCAGTGCTCAAAACCAATACTTGAGATTTTGGGCATCCTGGCAAGATTCCCTCCCTATGACTTGCAGAAATACTGCTTTTAGTGAAGGCAGACACTGGTTTTCCACGCTCTTTCTGACAGAAACACAATAGATTTTGATATGAATAGTAATGCTCTCTAGAAATACAAAGGACATGATTCAGCTGGCTAAACATGACGATCTAAGTATCACTGGAGACACCTGTGTTTAGATGACTTGCAGTGAGCCCAGCCAGGCTGTGAGCATTGCTCTGGGAGAGCTGACAAGCTGGAGAGGCAAAGCAGTATTGTTGTCTTCTCCCGTACTCTCACGCTGAGTCGTTTAGGTTTATTATACGCTCTGTTTGCGTGGCAAATGTGAACAAGTCACACGGATAACTTGAGCACTTGCAAGTTACGTAGGTTAAAAAATAAATATCCTTTCCCCCTCTTGGGACTGTTTGTCTTCCTAGACTCTGAGTATCAGAGAAGCATAGCTCAATCACACGACTATCTCCTATTTCTATAGTAGCCTTTTAATTAATATCAGTGTCATGGCACCTCTAGTCCTAGGAATGTGCCATGCTTATGCCTAATTGAAAAAAAAAAGAAAAGAAAGATAGCTTTCAATAGGACAAATAATAGTGAAATGAGCAGGGTACATGATAAAACAGTTCCTTTGTCATTCACTTAAGCAAAAGTAATCAAAACACTTCACTATGCTAATAAACTGCAAAATTATTCATTGAGATGGCTTGTTCCTTCATCATGTCATAGTCTCAAAGGATTTGTCACCAGAGCTTCCGCACAGATTTTCAGTATTTTTTGCATATGTAAAGAAGTCTTAAGGGAAAACAGCACAGAAGCTCAGGCCCTACAAAAGGCCATGTCAGATGGGTAAGAGCTGTGAACTTAATATATTTTGAGCATGCTAATATAGAATAACATATCTAAGTGTGTCTTGTTTTCCTTGCTGTACTCAAAAAAACTCATTCTTAGAAAACTATTTTTAAAAGCTGTGTGTTTAAACTGAAGGCGTATTTTTTCACCGATGTGCCATAGCCTAATACTGCTTGTATGGAAACAGCTACACACAGAATTCAGGGCTGTGAATCTCATTTGTTAACCATTTGGGTGGCTGGCAGAGGATGCAGAGCTCTGCTTGCAGTGTTGTATGTTACCGTATAAAATCTGTGTTAGGTGAAACACAAGGTCAACGTAAGAGACAATGTTGTTTCTTTGCTCCCCTTCCACTGAATTAAAGAATGTTACACACATCTGTTTACGTTCACTCTACTGCTCCTGAGTTCAGTAAAGACTGCTTGGTTTACATGCTGCAGAGCTGCTGGAGACAAGCTCTGACCAAGATGCTCTACACCAGAGTGGTCGTAGCTGCAAAGTGGCCTTCAGTGTGCAGGTCCCAAACACAGAGTGGGGTTGTCTCTGCCCATTGCACACAATTTAAGAGCTGGGTCAGAGTGTCTTTGCCCCTCTTCCCCCTCCTCCTTCAGGAACACCCACTGAGTGAGACTTTTAAGAGGTTCCTCTGTGTCAGTGAATTCACAGCAGATGTTGCAGCAGGGAAGTAAGAGCTTCCCACAGGAACTTCCCAAATGGCTTCTGCAGCCTACGCTGTGCTCCCTGCTGAGCCAACACCACTGAGCTACCCAAAGTGTACTAAGAGGGAATTCTTGCTAGGGGCATGAAAGCATCTGCTGGAAGTCAATATAGCAACTTTCTGATGAGTTTATTGGGACGTGACGGTCTTGGAAGTGAAGTACCTATCGGTGTTATTTTCCTGGCAAAATGTTTTAATTAAAGAAAGCCATTTAGTTCCTACTTAATTATTATTTCTGGGAGTGCTACCGGAGATAGAAACTTAACTTCTAAATGCCAAGCATTTTGTCTATCCTGCTCAGTTTAATAAAACCTATTTATGACTTCTACCCATAAACCATCCCAGCTGTTGGAAGTCCAGGTCTTCAAACAGGTTGGTTCAATTCAGTTTATGAACCTGTGTGGCTTTGGCACTGGAGTCCTTTGGGGTGGGTTGTCAAAGGCCACATTCTGAGCAGGTGCCTCAAAATCAGTCCCTACAGAGAATTCTCAGGAAAACAGAAATATAAGACCTTTTCCTATGAAATCTGTTTGGTACAACTTGCCTTGGAAATGGCTTCTTGCTTGTGTCCTGACTGCCATCCTTGCCAGAGGCTGCACTTTCACAGTCCTGTGACATACCCTGATGGAACAGGAGGACCACCGATTGTTCCCCATGGAATTAATCTGAAAACCTTGGTTCTCTGTAGGCAAAAATTAGGATCTATCCCAGCACACACTGTGAGGAGGAGTGCCTTGGCCTTTAAGCAATAGATTGTCTGGCAGAGCAGTGGTATGACCTGATGGCTCAGATGAAGTTTTAAACAACCTCAGACAAGAAATCCTGCTGCACTTCAAGATACGCACCAGGAGGGCTGCTCTGAATTGTGATTCTTCTCTAACCCTCTTGCAGATGCTAAAACTACAAAGCAGGCTTGAGACTTTGGATCCCTTCAGTGATGTCCAAGTTCAGTTATCAGTACCAAAGAATTCAAAACTTTCCTGTTGCTTAATTGTAGGAAGCAGAAAGGCAGAGACTTCTTTAGAGAATCTCCGTGCTTTCTGAGTTGAATCTTTTCTGTGCAGGTTTCCTTTAGCCTCTGTTTTATCCACTGAATTCTGCCCTATCACTAGTCTTTGGGGAAGAGAAACCACATTTTTCAAGTGAGTATCAAGAAGGGTTTTCAAAACTGACTTTTAGTCCAATAGCTTTATGAACCAGGCAATATGATGGTTATG
This sequence comes from Scytalopus superciliaris, assembly GCA_013400415.1. Taxonomy (NCBI): domain Eukaryota; kingdom Metazoa; phylum Chordata; class Aves; order Passeriformes; family Rhinocryptidae; genus Scytalopus; species Scytalopus superciliaris. The sequence goes on from VXBX01005467.1 coordinate 190,320, forward strand.
ATGGTTTGCTTCCCCATTTCTGCAAGACAGGAAAAGGAAATATCTGAAGATTAAACACTTAATCTACAATGTGAGGTTCATGTAGGCAGTAAAAAGGTTTAAATTCCACAGTTTCCTCCCTATGACTAATGCATTTAACTGCACCACAAACAGGACAATGCTTTAAACTGGCATACTGGGAAATAAAAAAAGCAACACAAGTATAAAAAGAGACTTTGCTGTTGCTGAGAAATGAATGTCCTTGGACTAAGAAGTAAAAGATGTCATTGGCAACTGTTGGGTACAGAGGTATCAATGAGTAAAACAAAGCAGGAGGTAAAGATGGGGAGTGAATAACACCCCCTGGTTGTCATTGTTGAGATGGACAAATGACAAAATGTATAAGAAAGTCAGGCATAGATGCCCTTTATTCTTAGCACAGCTACTTTTTATACCTTTCCTAAGTGTACGTGCCTTAACATTATTGGTGCTTATCACATATAAACAATCATTCATTGGCCACAGTTATAACCTTTTGTCCCTATACAAATTCACCCATCTTGTTATCCCTTATCTTGTGGTTTTCTGAGTTCTCTCAGCACCTGTGAGATGTTTACAATTGTCTAGCTCTGGGATGTATCTTCATAGGCACACAATCTCGCCAAGGTCAAATTCTTCTTGCTCTGCCAAGGGATCTGCAGACCCATCGCAGTTCCCCACAACTGCTAAGAGAATTTATTGAAATAACTGAAAGTTATAAGTAAATTAGAAATGAGTTTTAAGGCCAAGGGGTCCCACAAAAATAGATTAAATGATCACCCTTAAGTCAGAAGATGATGGAGAGGCAGCAGGGCCAAGAAAGTGCACTCCTGTCTCTGTACCGTTAGTGTGGAGCACGAAGAAGGACATGGAGGATCCATAATGTAGGAATTATGAAAAAAGTGAAAAGCCTTCCAGCCCAAGGGCAAAAGGCTGGCATTTCTCTGGAATGTACCTATGGGCAATTACACAACAGAGAGTTCATTCTGCTTCGTTCTGATTCACACAAAAAGACATGCTTAGAACCACGAAGCGTTCCCCGGATTGGAGACTGGCTACAGAATCCAGGCTCTTCTGTGAGATGCAGGAACTTGGAGGCTGGAAAGCTGTGCTCTTTTTTTTTTTTTTTTTCTTTTTCCTTTTGTCTCTCTGTCTCTGGCAGAGCAAATATTGATTAGTTCATACACCGTGGCCAGCCCCATGAGGGAGCGCAGAAAGCTCCTCAGCAGAACCTCCTGTAATCAGGTGATTCATGCATTCCTGTGAGTGATGGATGTTGAAAGCCTTTCAGGGACAAAGGTTTCCTACGCTTTGTAGATAAAAGAACAGGAGCAACAGTAACATCCACTCCTCTGACTGCCTTTTGAAGGAAGGAACTGCCTACTCAGTGTTAGAAGGAAAAGCCATGGGTATCAGTCACAAGGACATGAATCCCAGAAGTCGGCACTTAAATCCCAGATGGGCAGAATCGATCACTTCCCTGTGCACAGGTTTTTTTAGCAGGCTACTTGGATATTCAGAGGACTGGCAAACAAGGGATAAGTCTTAGGCATTTTATGGATTGATGAGTGTAGACCTGATCATAAAAATGCTGTATGACACTAACAGTCTGCCAGCTCCTGCTACTCCTGTCAGGCTGAGCAACATTCAGCAATCCTGATACTAACAGCTGATAAAAGGAGGGGTCAGTAGTTCATTTGACCCAAGCTGGACTTCTAGATAAGCAAGGATAAATTGCCCATCTCAGTAGGTCATTTCTCCCTGTGTTGCAAGGATAGACGTGCCAAATGCATGAGCAGGAAATGGGGCACTGGGGCTGGGGTGGGCTGGGATACACAAACACACTTTATGGCCAGCCAGAAGTGTGAGGGGCACTGTCTTGCACACAAAAGCTAATACGTTCCAGATCGTGCCTGTCAGGTGCTGGTGGCTTTCAAAGGATCCATCCTCACACTCACCTTTGAGTAAGTCACAGATTTGTGGTTTTGCTATGTCCACGCTCCCAGAGGAGCTGACAGCAATAGTTCAGAATAGAGTGTTCAGACAGAAAAAAAGGTCAGTGTTCCTGGCTGAAAAGAGAAAAAAAAATCAACATGTAGATGTCTCACAGTGGTGAGTTCTACTAGATGCACCACAAGTAGTATTAGGTATTATAAGCCTTTTTGCCCGTTTTGTGATTTGAACTTGCAGGTTGCAGAGGCAGGATTTCCTCAAAACTGAAGCAGAGGGAAAAATAATCTTTAAAGTCAAAACCGTGTACCTTAAACATATTAGGATACATGGAAATTATATTGCAAGAAATTTAGCTGTTGCCCAACATTGAAACCCAGCAATTTCTAATGGAAGACTGATGACCACAAACTTTATTCCCTGCCCAGTCTTAAGGAGCTGTCTGCAAATCAACCTGGGAATATTGTTTTCTGTCTTCAGGACTTACTGATCTTGCAACTTGTTTCAAGGGAAAGGCCCTAATTTGTGTGCTACTGTGTTTAAACAACCATAGAGTTACATACGTGTTATATATATGTATATATTAATGTTATATATAAAAAGGGTGACACTCTCTGTAAGGGAATGTGTCAAAACCTCAACTTGCTAAACAGCAAGTGATGTACAAAGATACAGATAAATGTTTCCAGTGCCAGAATACCTGCGAGTTTCAACTCGCCCAGCTGAAGGTGCCTCCTTGAGACTTGTGGAGGGGACTCCTGTCACCAGTTCTCACCATTGACCACCCATCCTGTCCAAGAGCTTTTTGGTCAAGATGTGCCCCATATCCAAGGTCCTAGAAAAGCTTGCTCAGAACACATTGATGCAGTCATTTCTGCAACACATTATCCATAAGGAATTGGCAATGAACAGTCATTGGCAAGCAGGGAGATGTGTGGGGAGAAAGGGAAAGAACAAAGAGAAGACTGGAGAATTTGAATGCTACTATTTTTTGCTTGACCAAAATATCAAGATCCTTTAAAGATCAAAGGTGGGTCAGAAGAAAACTCTTAACTATTTTTTTCACTATGAAAAAAATCCATTTGCACTAGTTGAGAGAGACTCCATCAGAAAGCTCCAGTTTCTCTACCCCAGTAAAACTCCAGTGATTAAAGAACATCACTATGGACTCTTTGCCCGAGGGAAGTTAGAACCTGGCATTGTTATCCAGGCAGACTGCAGAGCTGGATAGAGTGGGATTCTAGCTGGGAACGACTCAGGAGGAAAACAGAGTGCTTTGTGTCTGTTACTGGCAGCTACCAAGACTCACAGAGTAACTGAGGTTGGTAAGGATCTCTCGTGGTCTCCTATCCCCAGCTCAAAGCAAGGCCAGCTTCAAAGACAGGCATGGCTGGGACCTTTATTTCTTCTTACACAGTACCGAGTCTGTCCAGAACTAGTAGCACACATTGTACTGGAATCATTTTGCCTTAGGGATGTAAACTGAGGGCCTGGTTTGCTGGTGTTGTTGCAGAGCCAGTGGCACCTTTTCTGTTGCTGTATGTACTGTGCCCAAGGCCTTGACCCCAGAAACCAGAGCGGCTCCCAGCAGGCTGCTCAGCCTCTGTGCCTGGCCTGAAGCAGGATCAATGAAGCACAAGTATATTGTGACACGTATTTGTCAATCTTGTTTTAGAAATGCATAGTAATAAACATCTGAAAGCTCTATTCAAGTCCATTCAAATACTCTGTTATCATTAGCATCCTTTTGAAAGACTTGCTTAACATTTTCCCTAGTTATACCTTCCTGATATTTAAGCCCCTCTCTTCTCACTCTACTTCCAGAGGACCTATAGAGCAGTTAATTGTCATCTTTATGACAGCCCATCTCATACTGGATGACTGCTTTTAGATCTCTCCTCAGTCTTCTCAAGGTCAAATGACTTAAAATTCTTGCAGCCTTTCTTCACAGGTGATACTGTCTGTAGTTCTGATCATTCTCGTTGCTCTCCTGTGGTTTCCTATTGCTCCACCTATTTTCTGAAAAGCACTTCTGAAAATTGGGCAGAGCATTCAACTGGGGCTGAAGAGAGTGGAGGGGTTGATTATACCACTCATGATCACTACACCAACACCTAGAAATCCTCAGGTCTTTTCCTGAAATTGATACCTAATTAGCTGTTCCCTACATTTTGGGAAATGTGTGGCCTACATTTGGGTAGCTAACTGGGTTTGCTTTTGTGTGAAGCTTTGCACTTATCACACTGAATCGCTTCTTTTTATTATTCCTATACTATTATTCCACCCTGTTAATCTCCTTTAGAATTATAAACCTGTTGGCCAGATGGATTTAATGCAAGATTTCAATTCTACAAAAGTAACATAAACAGGACTCAAGAGCTTCCCAGGAAAGAAAGATATGACTCATTATTAAAAACATATTTGGTTTATTGTGCAGTTATAAATGTCTGCCCAGACTGGAGGGGTAGGATGAATTAAAGAGGTGGTTACCAGCCTGATTACAAGGGGATGGAAGGTGTTAAGGGATATGGATAACGCCAGAAGGTTAAAGTTTAGGTGACATTTGAGAAGAAGTGAAAGGACTAGAAAAAAATTCAGCTCCAAAAGAGAAATCAAATGTATCATTAGTAGTATCAGAAGCAGCAAACACAGCCAGAGAATTTGACTAAAGCCCAACATTTACCACACTTTTTTAACCTCATTGGTGACCCACAGAGCCCCCAAGGGAAGATGTTGACTTCTCCCAGCTCGTGTGTTACAAAAGCTCATTATATTTAAAGGGAAACCTCCCTGGGAAGCTTATTTAATTTAACATCACGGTTCAAATGAATGGATGGGAAGATAAACAGAGATGGCGATTGCTGGCAGGCGAGTGGGATGGCCCAGCTTTCAAACTGCTGCAGAATTTATTCATTGTGAAGAAATGAAGTTCTTATAGGTGTCCTTCACGTGCAGTTTGGAGTCAATCATCATCCTGAGCCAGCTTTGGGGCACACTTGGAGTTAAAAAGAGAAAGAAAAAAAAATTCTGGCAGAAGTCCTAGGACACTTGTCTTCTTCACCTAACCAGATACCAATAAGGCATTTAGGATAAATCAGCAATTAACTAATTTCTGGACTCAGCTGGATGTGGACTAATGCATCAGAGCAGGGAGGCCAAGGTAACCCAGGGAGATATTTAATTTTGTCTCAGCCAATTCTGTGCAGAGAGGCAGCGTAGCAGGCAGCAGCCACTCGTGGGGAGGACGGAGGTTGATTCTCAGGAGCCCACAAGTACAGTTCTCTTCTTAACACATAAATTGGAAAATGGGATTGTAATCTGATACATGACACTTCTGAATAATTAGATGTGAGAAATTCAGTGTGCACAGCAGATGAAGCTGCCAAAAAAAAATGAAGGGGGGGGGAGGGGGAAACCAGAGAATTTCCACAGTCAATTTTTGATAGCATGGAAAAATGGATCAGGAGATGAACTACAGTAAAAATATAGTTAGCCAGAAAGTCTTCAAAATGTCATAAATGCATAAATTTCATGCCAAGTGGTAGAAGGAAGAAAACTGAGGGCACAAAGGTTAGAGGTAGAAAAAAAAGCAACTCTTTTTTTAACTGGTGGACAATTAATAGTGAGAGTTTTACTAGCAATAATAACAGTATCTGTGAAGTGCAGGGGAAAGGTTGGCAGTGGATTAAATTATCAGTGTAGGCATCAAAAGCTGAGGAAGAAAGAAGCTAAAAATTGTCCAACTAATTAGCCTTGAAGGGAGAAGGTGGCATGGAAAAATGCACCAAAAATGTGTAAATGTTGGCTGGAAGCTGGACGTCCAGAATTCAGAACACAAGCAGAGATGATGATAAATCGCCTGGACTTACAGTAGATAATAAAGGCAGACTTAGTAACATGGGTGGTAGAAGTGCAGTTGTCTCAAGAGAACCAGCTGAGTGTTGCTGTTGTTTCCAGGAGAGATGAGCTGGGGACATTTCCCACGAAGACAAAGACAAGACATGAATGAACTTTACTTTAAACCCCAGAGATGCACTGTCTACTAAAACTATTGCAGAACAGCAGAGAAAACGGATTCCTTTCCATTCCCTGAATGTTTCTGACAACCTGCTAATACCAAAAGGAAGTATGCCAGCCAAAAGTGAGCCTGTGAGCCAGGGAACATAGTAAATGCTGGCACAGAATGAGGCAACACAGGTGGGAAGGAGGAATGAAATCCCAAAACATTTCTGGGGCTTCTTCTGGTATGGCACTATATACTTTAATGTGGTGCAGCAGAATATATGAAGGGAATTTCTGGTTTGTCTTCCACACATATGACTGCTGTTGTCCAACTGAGGCATGACGTAGGACCAAAATTCAGGTTGGATGGGACCTCAGGAGGTCTCTAGCCGAACAAAGTAGGGTAAGTTATGAGGTCAAAACCAGGTTACTCAGGGATTTGTCCAGTCTGGTCTTCTAAGTGACAAAAGATGTTTTAGGTAATTGAGAAAATATATCAGGAAACTACAATACAACCTTGAACCCATCCTTTGGCCTTTTAAAATCAGATTAAACAAGAAATGAGAGGAACAGGTTTTGTTGACTCTCAAAAAAAATGAAAAAAGTATACTTTTAAGAGCTCTTTCTCAATCATTACCACAAACAAATGATGTCCTGGATGCTCTAGCAGATTCAGTTTCTTAATCTACTCTCTGTTTTCAAAAACCAAGACTTCTTTCCCTCCTTGTGTAAAATGTCTTCCTCACATAAAATCTGAGACCAGTGCTTGAGTTATGGTTATTATCAAGTTGGACCAACATCCAAAAATCAGTCATGCCACCCCACAGTGGTGTGTGGTTATCAGAAGATTTGCAAGCAGGTAAGTATTGGTCATTCCATCCATGCAAACACCAGCAAAGAGTTGTGCTGTTCCATTTCCCCCAGACACTGAGCTGAAGGATGTTCAAGTAGTGCTCCTTCCCCACTACCCTGCGTGGCAAAGAAAGAGATTTACAGATGATCTAAGGGAACATTCAGGCCACCAAGGACACACCTGAAATTAAACCCAAAGACACAAATCAGTTCAAAAGGGGCTATTAGTGTGTTCAGAGAATCAATTAATGAAATTTATGCTCACAAAGGATATCTGAAACTAAGTAGAACCAACTATTTCCCTTTTCCCATCTGTTCTGTAATTTCCCATGCTCATTGATCAGTAGTTTTGGAGGATTCTGCAATTCAAACAGAAGTTTTGTTTCTTGCTCTCCTAGTACCTCTTCATAGCCTGTGAGAAAAAGGAAACCATTCTAGAGATTAAGAGTTCTAAGGATGGCAAAGAGCTCTTGTCGTTGTTTCTGCTCAAGCCTAACCATGTTTTCAAGTCAGTTTCATGCAGAACAAAAATAACCTGAAAACATGATTATTTGTTATAATAAGGGTCTTGAGTTCTCTGGTGTAAAATAATTGTGCTGCCCAACGGAATTCCTGGCAGTCATCAAATACTGAACAGTTTCACCTGTATTTATTTGGGAGGAAAACTGCAGTCAGGACTGGCTTTGCTTCCCTATAAAGGCTCTTTAGATTCAGACCTTGCCTAAGGTTTGGGAAAAATGCACTGCCAGGGTTTTATTGTTACACACAGGTCAGCACATGAGTGTGATAAAACAGATGCCTTGTCCAGAGGACCTGATTGGGAAATGAACTGCAATCACTACTCTTTCTCAAGCGGAGAAAGTTTCTCAGTTTCTTTACTGGAGAATCCGGAGCACTGGAAAGATACACCGAGGTCATGGTATGCATCCTGCAAGTTGTGGGGACACAAACTGCACCGAGTCTTGAGATCTTGGTCGGCAACACTCCTCCAAAATGATGCCAGTTTGCCCTTTGTCCTCCCACCAGTGTATGCAGAATGAGCCCTTGGACACGTGTGAAAAAGTGGTGCCTTATTGCTTGGTCCCCTTCCTTTTGTTCACTGACACTTTGGAAATTTAAAACCACAAAGAAACTGTGACACAAGGAGAATAAAATATTAACTTTGCCTGCTGTATGACAACCTATACAAAGTGCACACGTCTGGGGAACTGTGACTGACAGTCTTTTGTGAAAGGTTGTGTTTGAAAATTTGTTCTGTGTGGTGACCTCTGCATTTCTGTTGCTTCATATTTGAACAGATGTCAATTCACACAAGTGGATCTTTTTGTTCTAAAGCGTGTTTTTGTTATTTGTTAGGCTGAAGAGCATTCATAGTGTTGTTCAGGACTTGAAAAAATACAGCATCTAGTTTAAAAGTAGGCACTCTGAGAAAAATTACACAAGGTGGAAATCAGTGGGGAATGTACAAAAAAATTATGTCTTCCTCCATATAGTAGGAAGGTCAGTAATGTAGCCTTGGAGGAACTGGGCTTAATTAGTACAGGCCTCCTGAAAGCAGTAGGTCTTCAAGAGAAATGAAACAGATGAGACAGCAGAACAATTCACACTTATTCAATATCACTGCAAACACGGAAGGCTTGAAAATAGCAAAAAGTAGAAGAAAATTTGTGCAACCTCTTCTCTGTTGGAAAGGTGGAATGAGGCCCTCTGCTCACACAACCTGGCACAGGGTCACAGCCACCCAGGCTGGAACCCCAGCCAAGTAGCTGTCCCCAGATAATATGCAGAAGGTTCTGAGTTTGCTTACACGATAACTGACAATTTTATAACTATAAAAATCAGTTTTTAGAAACTACTGACTCACTTCAGCTGGCATGTTATATATGATTAATAAGCAACATAAGAAAACAATGTTTAATAGTTTAATGCCTTTAACTGCAACACAAAATGATTTAATTATACAAATCAAAAATGCTGCAAAATCTTTGTAACCATACAGTTCTAAAATTTAAATTGTATTACTTTGATAATTTGATGTCTAATGCTGAAACTTACTGAATACCTCTTAAGAGTATTGTGCTTGACTTCAATTTCTGAAGAATTAGTAGACCTTGAGGACAGTTTCATATTCCACAAGCATGGAGACAGAATTTGTAAATCAGTAATGTTATGAAACAAGGTCATTTAAAGGATAAACTCTACAGAAAACCGAATTATCAATAAAAAATCGAAACATTAGAGTAAAAGCCTGAATCCTTAGGCTAAATCCTAAAGTTTATCTAAACACTATTTAGCATTACATCAGTAATAAAAATAATAAATTAGGCAAAACTATAATACTTCCTCTAAACAATGCTAAGGCTACAGTGTGCAAATTAAGCTTGAAATTAATTGATTTGAAAATAATATGTTTATTTTTATTGCATTTAGATTTCTAGTTTTGTTTACCTGTTTTGCTTCAAAATTCTAGATAAAAATTAAGTTAATTTCCAAAGAACTGTTTTTCTAACTCTGGTGAACAGGACATTTAATACGTGATGAACACCAAGCATCTGCATTCTACTCACAAAATAAGCTGAACACAACGGTTAAGCATTTGCTGATACAGTTCAAATAGTGCCAGTGCAGAAGTATTTTTACACAAACACTTCACAAAATATTTAACATTAAATCCTTATAACTCAAGTATATTTGTGATGTTCCCAAAGGGTTAATACTGTCTTGTTCCGTTTCTTACATGTAGTAATTTAGCTCCGAACAAAAGCAGCTCCCCGCTGGTTACCTTGGCTAAAGGAAACACAATGAACTGGTAAAAACCAGTTTTATCTCACTGCAGTTGCCTAGGGCTACAGACAAAATGAAGTAAAAAAATTCACATGCAGAGTATTAGGTGCTTATGAAAGATCCAGCAGCGCTGTTGCCTAGTGATTCAGCGAGGAATCAGCACAGGCCAATGAGGTGTTCGGGTACTGAATAACATCCCCGATGACTGCTTTACATCTCCTGCAATTCTGTCATACACCCCCATGATTTCCCAGTGGTGAGAATCACTTTCAAGGGAACCTGTCAGAATAAAAAAAAATATAAAAATTTAAACAAACAAACACATCACACACAGCGAGATTACTATTTTTGCTTTTCCCTTTGGATGCTGATACTGCTCTAGATTACATACCTATCCAATATGTAATGTTCTTCATTACTATTAATACTCACTTACTGCAACAATTTTGATTAAAACACCTTAACAGTTAAGACTAACCTTTAGTTTTGAAATTGCAAATACATGTTACTGAATTGCAAGGAATACGCTAAAGCAAAATTCATCTTATTATGCTTTTCAAAAGAGCTACAAAATCACCATGATGATTTTGATGTTTATCATCAGCAACTTTGTCAGTAATGCATAAAGATACTATGGGGCTTTTTTACCACCCAATTTTCAAATTCTAGGTATTTTTATTGTTGCTTTGGTTTGATTTCAGTTTGTTTTGCAGTTCCTGGTGCTCTGGTACACAGTAGATTTGCTGACATGAAAGCTGCCTCATTAGCAAGGACTCTATTTTGGAAAAAAAAGCTACTTCAAAGATAAAGCATCCTTTACCTCAAAGAAGAAAACGAGATCTCTCCCCATTAAGACTGTATGTGTGCTCTACTTTAGTGACATTTTGTCTCCATATTAAAAAATAATATTCATATTAACAGAGCACATAACACATATTTAGTTGAAGTAAGTCTGCTGAAGGAAAGCAGGAGCATTTCACAAAAACCTTTTCATCTTCAGCATCTCTAATCCTAAAAGACATATTCTTACTGTATAGAAGGGTAAACAACATGAGTAAAAATACAGACTTTTTTTTAAAAGATCACTCTCAATTTCTTCTCTGAGATCAAGCTGTTGGTACTTTATGTTTTCTATCTGGCCTCTGTCATTGATCTCTTTGTGATGCTTCAGAGGAAGATGAAGTATCTTCATGATGCATGTAGTCTAGCATGCTGTAGGAGTAAAAGTATGTCAGGACTCCTACAGTAACTTGCTCAGGAACAGGAGACCAAACAAGGGTAATGAAACATGTCTCTCTCCAAATACTACTGCCTACTAAAAGGTCCTAATCTTTGAAAACTCCAGAGAACTGCCTGTTGTCCAAGAATGTTTCTTTTCATGTATTAAAGCATAGATGGAGTTTAACAGAGAATTACAGTTCTAATGGGAATGACATACTGAATCCATTTGCTAATGCACTGAGATGAATTTGTCAGTGTGTGACAGTAAGACACCTTAGACTGAAGTAAGATGATGTGTCCCATTTTGTCCATAGGACATTGAAACCTTCTGCCAGTTAATGGTTTGTCTGGCATATGTAACACTAAAATGATATTCTGCCCGTGTAACCATGAACATTCTCAGTAACCATGTAAACATTTGTCTTTCTTAGAAACCTATTAAAGTGTTCATATTTATTTCATGGCAACGATTTCCTCAGGCAAAGTATGAACGTTGCAGCCCTTGAATAAACTACCAATGAGGAAGGACTATAGTCCTGCTATTCACTTTATATGCTACCAATAATACCATATATGATTATTTACATGACCCTTACAGCAGCAGGAGGGTAAATACATGTTTTACTTAAAAATATTTAAATGTAGTATACCTTGAAATTAAAGGTATTTAAAATTATGCAAATGTAGTATACCTTAAAAAACACTCTTGCTTCTTTGTTTATTTTGAGGAATTTGTAACAAAAGAAGCTAGGCAAGCACAGGTGTACTGTGTAAGCAACCTACAGAAACACAGTCTGTAAAGCTTGGGAGTGTTTTCTATCAAACAACAAAAGCTGAGCAGTAGGACAGGGTGGAGGGTACCAGTTTTGTAGAGAGAGAAATATAACTATTTTATAAAATAATTACAATCAGGTCCAGTACATAGATAGATACAATAGCAGTGTAGCTATCTACCCAGTTTTCACAGATGTTGGTCTGGTAGATGATGTCCTCTACTTTTAACAGTGACCAAGGATTTTGTCTGCTTTGTATGTTATGCATCCACACGGAAATGTTAAACAGACCCATTTTCTAAGTGAAAATTACTGAAGAAAGATCTTCTGCAATATTTTTTCAGCAATAACAAATGCCTGGCACATCTAGAAAGCCTATTAAAGGGAGATATTTTTCACTTTACCACACTGAACAGAAGTTGCATGGCAATGAATGAAATAGATTTTGAAATTACCATACTGCATTGCTAAGACAATCTCATGTTCCAAAAGGGAGGTTGACTTTCTTTTGGTTATTTTCCTTCAGAATTTTTATAGTAATTTTAAAAAGAAATTACCCACAAATATGAAAATGAAACAATTGAAGTGGAAGGCAAAATAGCTTTTGCTAGATTCTTAATATGATGATGATATTGTACAAGGCTAAGCATGCCTGACACATTAATGGAAATTCAGAATTATCCCTACCTTTAGTGGCACTTCCAAGGCTGTGGTTTGCTGCAGGGATTCCATTGTTCTTTTTACCAGTGCTGAAAGGTTAATTTGAAAACCTACAGCTTTATTTTTCATGTTAAAATTGTTACACACACACACATACATACATACATATACACACACACACACACACANAAAATACCATTTACAACTTTTTCAGATTATTTTTCAGTTATATTTTATCTCTTGTGGAAGATTCATTTTCCTATTTTAAACTGAATTTTACAGTAAAATTTGCAGAATTATTTAACTTCTGTATCCCAATATAAAGAAGTACAGTACTAATATATTCCATAAAGAGGTACACATACAGCATGTCTGAGTGCTGAATTTCTCAGCTTTTAAGTTCAGTACTCATAACTATACGTTTGGTGATATTTTATAAATTTTAATTTTCTTGTGCATCCATAACACTCAATTGAAAAGAAGAAAAAAAAAAGCTAGGGAAAAAACCCCCGCTAGAAGTCTGAACTTTTAAAAATGTCTTATTCTTCAAAGTAAAAAGATCAGAGCCAAATTTTTTTTAAAAATCTTCCCTGTGGGCTAGTGGAGCTCTCAAGAACCTAAACAATTAAACTTCAGTATAATTCATGTAACTTAACAACTCATCATGCCATAACACCAAGCTCACTATTACTTTGCAAATGCATCTATAATTATTCCAAATCAATCACTTGGGATCAGATTTGTCATCATTGGTCCTGCTAATTAGTGTTTTGCTTGACAAAGATTGTTGCTGCAACACATGTTGTTCTAATGAAAATCAAAGAGAGATTCAGTGGATAAACAGTTTTTTAAAAAGAAGTAATTCTTGACTAGTGAAAGTGAAATGGGAATACCAGGCGGCTGCAGAACGTGAGATATGGAGTGACCTCCACTGCTCTGACAGGATGGGTGACTAAATAATGGATGTGGTCTTGTGCCTCACAGAAGTGAGGAACAGCAGGGTATGCAGTACGAGGTGCTGGAGCAAAACCCATGTGATTACTGAGAAGCTTCCTTTGAAGTTGTCCCCCGATGCACATCACGGCTCTTTGGCAGCTGAGGTTAGAGGCAAAGCAGCAACAAGAACTCCAAGAAGCTGCGTGTGGTTGTTGCTCTGGCTGCTGCCAAAACCTGTCCTAATGATGCCAGCAGTGAAGAGCAGTATGTAATGTCTGGTGTCACATGGGTGACACTGAGGATGGCTTGACAATAATGATGAGGATAACTAGCTTCTGCTGGAACAGAAGTGGAGTGCTCAGGCCATGCTGGCTCACTCAGACTTGCGTGCTAATGAGCTGTCAGGAGCTTTTCCCATCAAGTCCGAATTATGCAGTAACTCAAAAGGATCAGTGGCTCAAGTGCCAAAGCTGAGGAAACCAAGATATTTGTTGACACATCTATGCACAGCTACACCTATATATCTGCTTCATGTTAGATTTGAGTGAGGTCATGGTCCCCTGCAGGACACAGCATGATTTTTAGAGTGCAGAAACAAATATTGCAACTGCAGATTGTGAAAGGAGAAGTGCGGGCCTAAATAATTACCCACTTGAAATCCAGTCCAAGTCAACATGGCTATTAATAGAGGAGTGTTGGACTGAGAAGCCCACTCTGAATTTCAACAAGCTGTCAGCTCCAGAGGTCAGCAATGCAGCAGATGCTGGGGCATCCCAGCCAGGTGGGATGCCTTCAGAAGGCTAAGTGGGTGGCTAGTCCTGGGTAAACACTTTTTCCATCAGTAAGCTCCCTACCAGGCTACAATTGCACAAAGCTTTTGAGAGAATAACACCTGGATTTTGCACTTCTCATGCAGAATCACTCAGCTCTGTATGTTCCACCACAGCACTTATGAAGGGCACACTCAACTCTGTGCAACTTAACATTTTTTGTGCTGTTAGACAAAGAACAGCAACAGAGCATTTGGGCAATGGGGCAAATAGGTCTTCTTGACAAAAAGAGCTCCAACAGACAACAAAAGATGGAGCATGAGTCAGCAGCACTGATTCATGGGTTGAAAGATATATGTGGTATGTTAAAGGCTGCTGTCTGCATATGCACTGAGTTAGACCAGTTTTGCCCTAGTTCTCCAGACCTCTGAATTTGACTAGTTCTCTCCCGTTTAACTGTTAGCCCCAAAAGCAGATTCATGATGGCAGCAACAATTGCAACAGCTTTCTCTGTTGGTTGACAGACATTTTGCTCTAAGGCATCTGGCACAGTCAGAATTCTGTTGCATTCTTAACTGCTCTTAATTTTAAAAAGCACAGATTAAAGTGGCCACATCAGTGAACAAACCCAATGGTTCCTCACTTACTTTGACAACCATTAAAACCCCTTCCATGGGTTTTCTCCATTTTCTTAATTCCTTTTTTCTGTGTCAGTTTGGCTCCCTGTTCTCTTTCTCATGTCACACTGACTTCTCTATCCAGAGTTTAGTGGGTGGCATAGTAAAGCCATTCATTTCAAGCGATCTGAGTTATGCCTGCATTTCAGCCTTTTGAAATCATACCTTTGCAAATATACAAAAGATTAACCTACATCTACTTTACCACAGATTTTGAATGAAATAATAGATGTATAATAACAGAAATATCAAGAAAAAGCAGCTGGATTGCCATTCCTGTTCAGTCATCTGCTAAGACAGTAAACAGGGAAGACGGAAGCATTTAAACTAAATTACAGTCTTTGCACAAAAATAGATAGGTGTAGTGGCTGAATACATTTAGGCTGGAAATTTAAAGTTCTAGATTTCGGAGAGAAGAAATTCTGGAACAGTCCCCAGTGGGAGTAGTTTTTCATATGGAGATGATATTTTATAAGAGACCATATGGCATGGGGGTATGTAATCACAGGATAGGTCCCCTTTAGTCCTATGTACATAATATCTGATTCTACCTCTACTTTCCCAAACCTCCTTGAAAACTCTCCTCTTTCTAAAAGCTAGAAATAAACAAACAGACATACACAACTACTCTATCTCTACATTTTAGAGTGTGGTCACTATAAAAGAGGAACCACAGTGTTTAAACAGATCTGTGTCTACCAATCTTAATTTTTTGTTTCTTTTCTAAGATTTAGATTGGAGGCTTTGGGGATAATAATTATTTCTGTTCAGTCAAGAATCTAGCATATCTGGGGCACATAAATTATTAATTTTAAAATGTTCTTTTACAACCAGCCATATACTGCAGTGGCATCTGTAAAATGCTGTTCTCCCAATCTTTGTAATTTATCTCTCAAAGCCCAGAGTCAGCAATTAGGAGAGTTGTTGATTATACTCATCCTGAAATGCTTTGCAAGTGCGAAGCACGCACGCTAAAATATTATGTACAAAAAAACCTGGTGACAGCAAAGTTAAAGGATTATAAGGGAACTGAAATTTTAACATATGTTTTAACATATATTAGATTTTTTTGATACTGGCCAGGATAAATATGCTTATTGAAAGTGCTGTGAGTAGGAACAAAGAAAAGACACTCATGCCCGCTGTGGAACAAAAGCTTATTTGTCCTTATCGAACTGAAGACATTTTTCAAGCGCACTCACCTATGAAATTATGACTCCAGAAACATGTCAAAGCTGGCCAGACACATGATCTATGGAACAGGGATATTTGCAAATTGAAAGCTATCTGGAGGCATCTTTAGTTTATGCACCAGTGTTTTTCAAGTTAGAAAAAGGCAGCTCAGAGGACAGAAAATGTCACTAACTTGTGATGGCCGGTTCATTCTTTTGTTCCTGTGATACTTGAGTCCCCTTTTGAACATGTGCACATTTTTATGCAGATGCCTCAGTACCCATTAAGCAGGAAATTGTAGCAGAATAAAATAAAATTTTATGGAATTTGTATATGAGCCAAAAATTTGTACTGGCAGATGATAAAAATCCCCTAAGATACTGTTCTTTAGGTAGCAAAATTCTTAATTGATCTGAATAGCAAAATAAATAGGCTGAGTTTATCTTGACATTTTTTTCCTTAAACTGGTCCTTCCGGTGTTCTTACATTTAGAGTAAGTACTTCAGCTGAAATATTTTATACGTGGTAAAATGTTAGAAAAATTCTTTAAAACTCTATGTTTTAGATGTACCAAATATAAGAACAGATGCAGAAATTCTTTAATTCTATCAATAATGTGTGATTATAAATGAGTTCTAAAAAAAAAAATCTTTGAAAATTACTCTAATGCACTGTGATATTGAACACAAAGTACTGGACTACATATATTTCTACAAAAAGATGTTATTTCAAGTACCAAGTGTCTTTTATTTAATTATCACTAATGGACGCAATTAAGCAGGCAGAAAGACATGGAAGAATCCACGGTAATCACCACTGGTAAAGTTCACCTTTCAAATCCACCAGGTATTTATGGAACACATAACAGAAGTCAGATTATAAAGCTGTAACTATGGGTATCCCTTTACTCTATAAAAAAATTATTCTGCACTTCTTCACCCCAAATTGAAGAATACCTTTTAGCAGTATTGTATTCTGAATAATCCAAGTGCAAAGAGGCATTTCAAACACAGCAAGGAGTGGCAGTGTCAGAATCAGTCCTTACAAAGTGAAAAATTGGGTTCTGTAATTCCTGAATACTCTTCCAGAGTCCTTAGACAGACTCACTGTCTGATTTGGGGACAGTCAGTCTACCTGATTACACAGACTTCAGAACTCATTGATGCTGAGCCTTCTCAGATCCAAGAGTCCAGTTTTTGGCATTCCCAAAATATCATCCGCCTTTCTGCTTCCTGGGCTGCTGGAGAGCTCAGGATGTGAGGAAGCCAGACAGGCAAGCTGGCTAGAAACCAGGCAGATTATTGATGGTAAAGCTAAGAGTCTTCTGCCCAAACCAAACGATTTTCTGCCAAATGTTTTGATTTGAACTTCCCAAGCACCCTCTAATCGGAAATTTGAATTGTAAAAAGCTCTTTCGCTGTCATGTTCTTGCCCTAAACAGAGAATTGAGGGAAATAACATGCCATATCTTTGCTGAAAATTACACAATTTGGAGTAGTATGTGCTTTATTGTATTTCAAAGTATGTCAAAGCTTGGACACTCAAAGCCTTGTTACAAAAAAAAAGATGTTTTGCCCTGTCCGTCCATTCAGAGTGAGCCATATGCATACTACAAAACTGTGGATGATGGATACTGTTGGAAGGAGGTATTCTTGCAAAATACAAGAAACACTTAAGTTACATGCAGTACTTTGTGCAGAAGTAGGTATTAGACAAAAAGAATACCTTATTGCTTTCCTCTTGTTTATCAGATTCAAAATCATTTGTGCATTATTAGATGCACTACTGATTGGATTTCTGTATACTGAAAAGTACTGAAAATTCTTACTGGGGCCTATGAAGTCCTAAGCACAGCTAAAGAAAGCACCAGCATTATGTTATGATTCCTTGTGGCAGTTCTCAGACTCCACTCAAAAGTATCTTTGAAGCAAATAGACATTTTAATGTTGTGTAACAATATAAAGGAGACACTTCCATGAGGGAAATACTGCTGATGTTCTGCACTATGATCTAATGAAATAATACTGTTTATGTTCGTAATTTATAAATCTCAAAAATATTTAAAGATTTCATATCCATTCTGCAAATAAGAAAACAGAGACTTATATTTGTAGTTGCTTTCCTAGAAAAAGTAGATCAGAAGCATGACTGGAATCAGAATTGAAACACACTGAATAGCAGGCCAGTGCTTCTTGGATCACACTAAATGCAGCACTGAACTGTAGTCCATTAAAGCCCTCAAACACTGCTCTTTAGCTTTAAGTCCACGTCTTTCCTTTTACTGAGCTTTGTGACTGTACAACTGAGATTTCTCTCTGGATCATTAAACTGCAGGCTGGAAACTGCAAGTCAGCAGATTCTGTAATTTAAAGTTTCTGAATGGGCAAAAGCTCATTAGATATGTAAAGACAAAGCTGACAGCTAAAGAATATTGGCAAATAAAAGTAAGAAGAGTAAGGCTTTACAAAAAGGGTGAAAGAACTTCGGGTAAAGACATGAAAACCATATTTGGACTTTCAAAGCACTAAAGTGAATTAGGAGCAGGCATCCTAGTGACACTTCTTTGGTTTAAAACTCATGTATCTAATCTGTTACCTCAGTTAGCAACTCCTGAAATAATGGAAAAGATTAGGAGAAAAGAGTGTTCCTATTTAGTTTCATCCGAAAGGAATCTAGGTCAACTGCTCTCAGAGTGCTCTGTGATGTGAACCAAAACTGTTCACACCACGGACTGGGACAATAGGGAGATGTGCTTCAGCACGTACTTCTGACTGGAAGTGAGATGCTGGTGCAGATGCACCCTTTCTGTGCCTATTCAGATCAAGCAAAACCCTCATTAATGGCACTGAAGAAGAAACACCTTTGGACCCTTTTAAGACAACTTGGATTAGTTCTACCAGTAGTAGAACTATTCACAAAACACAGTCAGGGAGGTTGGAAGGAACCTTTGGAGGTTACCTGGTCCAGCCCCTCTGTTCGCAGGGGCCATGTAGAGCTGGTTGCAAAGCATGTCCAGGTGGTCTTTGAACATTTCCAAAGATGGAGACTCCACAAGCTCTCAGGGTGACCTGTGCCAGTGCTTGGTCACTCTCACAGTAAAACAGTGTTTTCTGATCTTCAGAGGGAACCTTCTGTGTTTCAGTTTGTGCCCATTGGCTCTGGTCCTGTCACTGGGCACCACTGGAAAGAGCCTGGCTTCCTCCTCTATGCCCTCCCCTTCAGATACGGATATACACTAAAAAGATCCCCCAAGCCTTCTCTTCTCCGGGCTGAGCAGCCCCAGCTCCTTCAGCCTGTCTTCATGATGCTCCAGACCCTTCATCACCCTTGTGACCCTTCATTGTACTTTCTCCAGTCTGTCCATGTCTCGTACTGGGGAGCCCAGACCCCAGTGATGGATAAAGAGGAAGGAAATTAATGAATGACAAGATGAAGAAAGAAATTAATGTCTTAGGCTGGTTTTTTTGTGCTAAGGATAAGACATTTTATCACTCTTCTGATGTGAGTATGTCTGACAGTTCCTGGCATGCAGAATTTACTTTTTTTCTCTGCCTCTTAGGGCAGAGTAGAGACAAATCAAAAAATCAAATCTACAGTCAGCAGAATGAAACAAACTCCCATCTTGAGCACTCAAGCTTAGCAGCCTATGTTAAGTGCAGTGACAATTTCCAAGGTATCTCAGACCTCTAGACTGCCCAGGTCCATCATCTAAAGGTCATCATAGCAACTTCAGTTATGGGGTGATAACTTTGATGCACAACAAGGAACTTACAGGTATGATTGTTCTGCATGCTGCACCTACACCTGGAGATAGGTGAACCAGTTACTGTGTGGTGTGCACTCCAGTCTTCAGTATTTGAACTGGACTCTTTTTGCATTTTCAGAATAAAGCCTCTACTCATTATATTTCTACAGTGAGATAATGTATTGTTTGAGATTTTTTCTGTTATATTTGAAAAATACTGATTTTCCTGAATTTGTAGAAATTCATACTAGTAATGAAGACCAGAATTTGGCCCAATGAGAGAAGAATCTGTGATTTTCTATATGTATAAGCAGCCATGAATAATTTTCATCTTCTGAGTATAATATTAGCTCTATACTTAATGCAAATTGATGTAAAATGAGATAATAGAAATCATTTTATGCTGTCTTACAGATTTCTTTCAATATACTACAGTTCCTAATTCTGGAAGTATGTCACTTTTAGACATTGCCTTTTCTGAGTAGATACTGCAATCTCAAAGAAATTGTACAGCCTTTTTTAATTTAAATCAGATTTGAACTCCTGTATTTAGAGATCAAATGTTAATATATTAAGCTAATTCATTACAATGCCCCTAATATGTTGAAGTATTTCCCAGGTAGTTTGTTTAGATTAGATGGAAGTTTAATCTTCTCATTTTGGACTAATACTCACAAGAGGGATCTGTGATGAAATGAGACTAATATAGCAAATTACACTGTTCAAATGAAGGCAGCACTGGAAGGTGACAATATTTTCTTAGATGCTTAGGTTATAATGGAAGATATTTCTTGTAGGGTTCATTTAAAATACTTGTGACATTATGCTCATTGTTTTAGCCAAACATGTTATTGAGCTTCAAACTAGACCAAAGTTTGTGAACAAACATTTGGTGCCTACAAGAATAAATCCACTACTTCCTGGAGAAGAGACCAAACAGCCTCCCATGTGCCTTCTCTCGTGAACTAAATTTGAACGAGATGGTGAGACAAATTCTGGCTTAGGAAATAATGACTGGAAGAAAGCCAGACAAGAGGATAAAAATGAAGGCTGAAACTTCTACTAACCTTAACACTGAGAATGCCATCTTAAAAATTTCTTAATATAAAAAAGAAAGCAGTTAAATAACTTAGAAATTGCAGTATGTTATATTCTTACATTAGGAATTACATATTTCTTTATGTAACAGGACCCAATCTGAAGTATTTAGGAAGTTACTTTCCAAACCATACTTTTTAAGCTGGTCTATTGCCTTCTAAAACCCTTTAAAACCATGGAGAAAATATTATTATTTAGTTTTACTGGATTCACACACTGGATGATGGAATCTTGATAAGAAAACTGAATACAAATAAGCATGGTGATGAATTCCAGATGAGGAATGTATCACGTTTTATCTACATAAGAGCCAGGGGTGAAAAACATTCAGAAATTCTGCTTAGTATACATTTTCTTGATTGTGAGAATCAATGTGCTGCTTCTTGCTACATTAGTTCTTTATTCTTTGAGAAATCACAGGATACAGGGAGTAAAAATGGGGTGTGAAGGAGCAAGATAGATTGTATTTACCTGAAAATTCCTGGATTTGAGAATCTTCTACTTCAAACAACAATTCATCATGAATCTGGGCAATTAACCTGAAAAATTTCAGAGATTTTAGGTAACATATGCAAAAAATTTCTAACAGTGCTTTCCATTCATATCATCAACTACTTGTCATACACAATGGTAAGTTAAAGTGAAAATAAACATATAAGGAAGATTAAAAACTTATTAATGGATTTAAAAGAATTCCCACTTCGCATACTCTGGAAACATACAGACCACGGCTGTAAACCCAGACTGTGCTTGCTATCTTTTAAAAGTCATTCAGGGATTTGATGATGTAACAGGTACTACTTAAAACCAATATGATTTGCAGAAAAATGCAAAAAATTATGGACACAGTCTATGTTTTGTTAATATAGCTTGGTTTTTTTTGAGTTGAGCTGGAATAAATGTGGTCACAAGTGGGCGGTTTTACTAATGTAGCTTAGGTCAAAAGTACTTGGCTCACTGGTATACCAATATTAATTCCTAGCTGCTCAGTGACTTGAGTCCTGTCTAGCAAATAATGTTTTCACTTACAGGCAAAGTCTCCTCATGCTGACAAACAAGTGGGCTGAAGAACGAAGCTGTAGGCACATACACACAGCCTGACCTGCTGCCTGTGCTATCAGGACAGTTGCCTTCATAAGGACAGAGTGTACAGCTGAAAGCAGCAATACCCTGAAAGCCCTGCAACTACATGTACCTTGGGCTCTTCACTTAGAGCTGTTGTGTAATGAAATGTAACTGCTGCTTTGGTTTTCTCTTTGTCTGTCTTAGTCCTATATTGATAGGTCTCTTGCCTGTGCACTGTGACTTATCTGTAGAGTACAGGATTACAGGAGCAGCACCCTATTTTGCTGGTTTGAATGTAAACATACTTTTACAATGGAAACAATAAATGTATTTGATTCAATTAAGTCCACAGCAGAATATATATAATATAGCACATGGTGTAGTAGTAGTAAAAATACTGCATATCTGATTAGACTGTATTCCTATTAGATCTATTTTATTACTCCTTTAATTACTGTAGCTAGGAGTGTAAGTCATAAAACTGTAACATCCATTTCCAAGTTTCTTTGCAATCAGTATATAAGATAAGGAAGACTGGACATGTTAAAGCAGGTCCAGAGGAGGCCATCAAGATGCTCAGAGGACTGGAGTATGTCCCAGTGGGGACAGGCTGAGACAGTTGGGGTTGTTCAGCCTGGAGGAGAGAAGGCTCCAAGCAGACCTTATGGAATCTTCCAGTACCTAAAGGGGCTACAAGAGAGATGGAGAGGGAGTGTTGCCAAGAGCCTGGAGGGACAGGACAAAGGTAACAGCTTTAACATGACAGAGGGCAGGGTTAGATTAGATATAAAGAATAAATTCTTCACTATGAGCATGGTGAGGCACTGGAACAGGTTGCCCAGAGAAACTGTGGATGCCCTGTCCCTGGAAGTGCTCAAGGCCAGGTTGGATGGGGCTCTGAGCAATCAGATGTCCCTGCCTGTGGCAGGGGAGTTGGAACAGGATGGTCTTTATGATCTCTTCCAATCCAAACCATTCTGTGATCCCATGATTTAAATTAAATGCCCATTGTAGACTTTTCTTAATAATTCTTTGCAAATGGCTAAAACATCAATATGGTTACTAGTTATAACTTTTCACAGCTTCTTAAGATAGTTTCACACTGCCTTAAATTACAATGTGACATTGACTAACAGTGTGGTGAGCTCTAATAATAGATCTTAAATTATTAGTCACTTACAACATAGTCAGAAGCAGTGAAACAGATTAACATATTTCTAATAGGAAATTGGGACACAGGATACAAAAAGGAAAGAGATGAAAAGACCAGGATCATCTGTAGCAAGAGAATACAGTTACATGAAAAGTTATAATTTCTAATGAAAGTAAATTAATTAAAGCAAGAGTGTCCTCACAATCACTGAAATTACATGTAAAAGATATAAATCAGAACAGTGAATATTAAAGACTAAATAAATTGTGAATTGATGGAATGAGCAAAAATAATCGCATTGATTAAACCAGTCACTGAAAACATGATAGACTGGTTATTGTTTGTACCAAAGTAGTGTCTCATGCCTTCAGCCAGGATTAGAGCACCATATAGTCTGAATACTTGGTAAGGAAAAGTCCTTTCTTAGAAGAACTGACAATATACATAAAAATTTTGTCATAAATTTATCAGAACTTAGGAAGGGGGGGGAAAGAATTTTCCAAACCATTCAGCACTGGTTCAACAGATCACCTCATTTCCATGCTAAAAGTAAAACTGAGTTCAGGAGGAGTAGGGTTGGACCAGAATAAAGTGCTACCTTATGTGTGTCCAAAAACCCATGGAAGCAATGTAAATTAACTCAAAATTTCTGTCTGGACAGCAAAACAGACTTGACACAAGGCACTGTATACTCCAGTTCACCTACTGAAAGCAGCATGGCTCTTCTAGCTTGGTTTTCCATCTGGGCTAGAGGAGCCTGTTTCTCATCCTTATCACCCCGAACAGCACAGCCCACCAGCCCAGTTACATTGCCAGTTAACTGAGGGACTGCTCAGAGCTGCACAGCTACATCTACCCCATCTTAAACACCTAGTGATTAAGTTGGAGTTCAGGACAATACTCTGTCTGCTGAACACAAAACTTAGCAGTTCACATTGCTGGTTCTCTGTCCAGCTCTGCTACACTCCTAAGGAATGCAAATTCAGTTAGAAAATGGGGATAATATTTGTAAGATCTAAGAAATAAGTATTTCTAATACAATTCTATTTTCAGATGGAAGATACTACATAAGATTTAATTAATGCTAAACATGCTTTCCTAGATTGATGCCAAGAAGTGAAATAGTATACACTATTTCCTCCTTAACGTTCATCAAACAAGATGTTTTTTGATCATCTCTTATCTCTTTTTACTTAGCCATTTCACATCATCTTAATGGGTTCTGCTCTTACAGTCTTACAGTATAAGGCCACCTGTATTTTTTCAGGCTTGTTAAAGTAATAATACTTGCATGCAGTATGCTGTTCCACAGAAGGAAGCTTTCAATTTGACATCAATACAACATGAAAGAAAAAAAATCAAAGCAATTTATACATTCAAAATTCACAGCTTTTGCCATTCCAGTGCATGTACCCACCCACCCATTGCACACCTTGAGTGAAAGAACCACATACTTTTGCTTAATAGCTTAATTGAATCCTCTTCACTTTGAAGGAATATTGAAACAGCAAGCTTCTCTCATTAACTCTTCCTAAAATGTATGGCAAACTGGATTACAAACTGCAAACTAGGCAGAAACTAGTATTTTTTTTGTTGTTGTTCTACAGATGGTAAGAATGCCTTTGATTTACAAACTACTATTTTATTAACTCTTCTCTTGTTTGTCTGAAATTTAGGCAAGATTGTTACAGTAGTCTTTATCAGAGGCTGGTTTCTGACAGCCACATGCAGTGTTTGAGGACATTACAATGTGCAAAGAGATGCTCAAATTGATTAAGTTTATGCTCTTTGTATAGACAAGGGACTAAGGTTGGTTCTGACTTGGATGTTCTGATCTGAACTTTATGCATTGACTTTGTGGGGGTACCACCTCCCAAAACAGGATACCTGAAGTCAGGTAGAAAAACCCTCTGTACATTTTTGTATCACCGGGGAAATTTTTACTGCTGTTAACAACACACCCAAAGCATGACAGGGTTTAGTTTTCCAGACTGGTCTGTATGAAGATAATATAAAATACAAACTACCAATGGTTTAATGGTGGATGTGGCAGTGCTGGGTTAAGAGTTGGACTCCATGATCTTGGAGGTCTTTGCCAACCAAAATGATTCTGTGACTCTGTATTACATCAAGCTGTCCATTTTAAGAGTTTGAATAAAAATAAATGAAACTAAAGTTTAAAACTGGGTAACTGGGAAAACTTTAAGTAAGAGGGTTTGATCACCATGCATAACACAGCTTAAGGTTCTTTTCCAAACATTGTATTCTGTAAAATATCAAGGGCACCTTATTCTAACCAAGAACCAGGCTGAGAGGCCAGACTAAGATAGGTTAAGATGGTTCCTGTTGGATAGCTCCACACCTTCAGAAAAATAAAGGTGTGGCACCAGGCCAGAGGTTGTCTGAGTCTGAACTAGAGTACTCAGCTGTAAAATTTCCATGAAAAAATGACATTTTAGTTCTAATTTGAAGACATATAGAGAATTAAGTCATATGTGAACAAGAGATTTCCTAAAGCAAAAGAATTGTCTCTGGAGAAGGAGTGAAAAAGATGAATTATTTGAAACCCATCATAACTTAATTGTTTGAGTGAAAGTTCTAGTTAAAAGAAGTCCCATAATGCATTACGTAAGAACATAAGACAGTGTTAATAGTTAAGCACAATAAAAATCTATAAACATAAAAATTACTTAAAGTACACTACTTTAAACAAGGCATTAATGATCACTTGGTAGCACAATAGACATTTAGAAATATTTTTAAAAATCAGTCATTTTCTATTCCCACAAGGTTTTCCTCTTATTTTAAAAAAGCACTATGTCTCTGTTGAAATTAAGATCATACAACAGTATCAAATTTTATATCCCAAATATTAATATCCTTGTCTTTCATATAACCAAATATTTTTTTATATAATCAAATCAATCAATGATCAATAAAATAATAATCCAACTAGCAATATCACACTTTTCATTTTGACTTTGAAACTTCTAAATGCCTAATGGGAGACTTCAAAACTGCAGACATGGGAGTACAGAGTTAAAAGCTTTGTATATAAAGATAAGTTTAAAAAAAATCCCCAAGAAGTATAAAAACTGTTAAGTGGTTAGGAAAAAATAGAGAGATAAAAACAATAAGGTATTTTGAAATCAGACAAATGAGGGAATATGAAAAACCAAAACCCCAAACCACCAAAACCAGAAACACAAATGGAAATGCATTTTATGTTTTGTAACTGAAGAGAATTTAATTACTTGAGAATTTGAGACATTCACACTTAATAAATTAATATTTATTAAAATAAAATACTGGTTTAAAAGGCATGTAATGAAACACATTACCAGAAAAAGCCAGAACAGCTGCTCATGTAACAAACACTTAGAGGGATTTCAATAACTTTTAGAAATTATGACATACAAGGAATTCGTGGGAAGACTTTTAACCCTTACAGTTTCACAACTTAGACTTGACCCTACAAGCAGAAGAAGATGAAAATTTACAGACAGACAGGCTACCCTACTACAGATCTTAGACCTTCCTCCTGAAGCATCTGTTACTGGCCATAATGGACCAGATGGATGTTGGATCTGATCCTTCTTAGAAATATCCCTACACTAAAACACTATTAATTTTTTCTCCTGATACTACTAATACTACCTGTTATTTAATTGTGCCAGTTTCCCCACAGAAGTACACAGATTCCAGTGGACAAAATGCCTATTAAGTTGTCATGTAACTATGGAAAATGGTATGATAATTTTGTAATATTTCATAGAATTTTCCTGTGTTTTGTTTTGTTTTTTTTTTCAAGTTGCACCTATCAGGATCTCTATGTGGTAGCATAAAAGTTATAGCTCAATATATCTTATCACTTCATAGATGTTACTTGCATTAAGTTTAAGCTACCTATTTCAGTATTTCCGTAATAAAGACCAAGATATTTTAACCATAAAAAAATCAGCTAACTTGTGAAACTGGTTTTCTCAGCAGCTACATCATAAAGAGCAGGAAACTGAACAGATGGTTAATTAAAGATAATAGAACTCTTGCATGTATCCGAAGTGTTTGAAAACATACCAATCTAAAAGGTGACCTACACAAGGTTTTATAAATGAAATACATTTATTTGCGTCCAACAACTCACATAAGGGAACCCTGAAAAACCTGCTACATCATGAATGTCCTTTTTGGCTGTGATATTTAAGCATATGAAATATCTTTAGCTCCTCCAATAAAGAATAAATTACTCTGACTTGCCCTGGCTCACTGTGCATAAAGTGTTCAGGTAACAACAATTCACTATCTTGTGGTTACATGCAAAACACAGCTTTGAATGCTTGAGGAAAGCGATGATTTTCCTAAGCTTGCCTAGAAATTCAATGTTACTTGGCCACTTTGGGAGGCAAAGAGCCATATAATGGAGTGGGACAGCAGCTTATGGAGAGTTCACAGTCGTTTCTGACCCAGAACTTCTGGGATGTTTCCCTCTGCTACTGAAACAAAAGCATTTGTGTGTGAAAAAACAATCTTATTCTCCTCTCAAGAAGAATCAAATACTTTTATCTTTTCCTTGTGATTCTATTTCTCCAGTATTAGGCTAAGAATAAAAGTTGACCATCTTTCTAGAATTAGTTCATATACTGGGTGGGAACCGTGGGCAGAGTACCAGAGCAATAAGCATTTACTTGAAAATCCTGGTTAACTGATAGAGAAGAAACATAAGCAAAAACAATTATTTTATTCCTGAAGAAACAGATAAAGGGACATAAAATTTATGCTCAGAATTAAAGAAAAGGAACACACATAGCAGCAGCTCTAAGCATTTTAGTGAATGTATTTAGTTGAGACTAGGATGTAATCACGAAGTATGTCCTCTTGTATGAATCTGACAAATTATAAGGTGTCCATAAAGCAATAATGATTGAATCTCTATACACCTTATCAAAATGCCTCTAGATTCTTCTGTCATACAAAAACTGAAGCCACTTCCAACAATGAATCATTTGTGATTTGTCACATGATTTGTATCTGAAAAAAATCCAGGTCACATAGCACAATGCTTGTTCCTGGGATGATAGGGGCTGTTTCTAACTAATTTAGCTGTCTGTACAAGTGAGCTGCATTTACAGCTCACCAGCTTAGAAAATCATTAGGTTGATTAAGGTATTTGTTCATTAAAAAAGACATACAAAACCTCCAGCATCCACTGCTATTGAAAAGCAGCTGGGACCGAGAAAATACACCTTTTCCTTTTATTTGCTGGTAGCTTTTCCTTTTCAGATCACTCATTTAGATCTGGCCTGTGGCTGAACCTCTCTCTTTAACTAGGCTCCGGACATGCTGAGAAGTAAAGCTGTGCGTTTGTGGCACAGGTCCAGTGCTGAAGGAACAATAAATTGGTGAGAAAGCAGAACTGCTGGATTCACACCAAATTACTCAATAGTTGCGTAGACTTGTTAAAATTAATTTGCATGTTGTTGGGATATTTTCATCCTTAATGACTTCCTGACCAGCTAGACTCTGGGTAACGTCAGTGCATTTTCAGCTTACAAAATGATAATATGTACAAGCATTGCAGCAATTCTCCCACAATTTGCCAGCATCCTTTTCTCATCAAGTTTCCATGTGTCTGCCACTGCAGTGATGTTTTAAGCACTGAAAAGAACTGCAGCTGTCCATCTGAGTTCACTGAGTACCTTCACACTCTCATCAATTCCAGAACTCTTTCTTTCAGCTGCTACTGTATGCCTTGATCTCACTTCAGAAGTTTCTCTGCTATCATCTGCCTGCAGGAAACATCATGTGGAGGTTCTGTGGATTGCATCAGACAGGTAAAAGCTGGTGCCTGAATAATTTATGTCAGCAGCACTTTTTCAGTAAGCAACTTGGCCAGCAGCAGCAGCAACAGCATCTTAAGAAAGATTTAGGTAATATGGAAGAAATCTGAAGAAATTTTGATTACTTGTCAGTGCCACAAAATGCAGAGATGTTAACACTGATGCCACTAGTCAACCCATACTAATATCAGATCCGTAGCATATGTATTGCATTTAATGCTACTCTTCCTGATCCCTGTAAAATTATTTCCACATAACTGATTGACTTTTTATTTTCAACAGCATGAGCTGCTAGGCTGACATTTGAATTGAAAGATGAAGAAACACAAAGAGAAAAATGAGACTGCTAGTAGACAGAACAGAATTGATCAGTCACAGTGGAATATACTGTTTCATCAAGAAGGCCTCTCTGAAAAAGCCTCATGAAAATGTAACTTGATTACCTTTCCCTGACTTCCAAATGCAGTATCATATGTGCAAACAATAAATGAAAATCTACTGACTGCTATTCACACAGAAATGAAACTTCACACTGTTGGGTCAGAGCTCGCTCACAGCTGCACAGCTTTCAGTGCAGAACAATGAATGTGGTGCTGTGAGTGAAGACTGCAAACACACCTGAAACCAACACCAAAAACTGTAAGACCTTATCTAGAATTATTTTTTCTTTATTTCCAAGACAAGGAAGACAAAATGTTGAGCGTTAGCCAAAACTTAGCTATGCTTAATAGGATACTGTCTCCCAGTGTAAATGTTCATAATCACTTCTAAAGCCTGTAAAAATTGTATTTCTCTTTGATATGCTGTTCAAAGTGAAAACCCTGTTTCCAAAATTAGAAATTCTAATAGGGAAATAAAGATACTTACAAAGGGATGAAGATAGAAAAAAAGATAGTAGTATGCTATCTTTGGAATGAATATGATCTGATGGGATGATAATAGGAGATTGATTATATTTCTCATTTTGGAAGAGCTACTGTGCATTCCCACTGTTACAACAAGAACACCAATTATGTACGCACTTCCTTTTAACAATATTTTTCAAAGGGCTTTATAAAGGATGTTAGGATCATTATCCTGACTTGACAGATGAGAAAATCAAGAAAGAAACCACTGAAAAAATAACTAACGGAATGTCACCTGGCAGGCAAGCAGAAAGACAGTATTTCAAGTTTCAGTCCCACACTCTTTTGGCAACACCCCACTGATGCTTTCAAATGCCACTGTCCAATCAGGTAAGTGTTCATAGAATTTATAAAGGCATTGACTGTGCTTTTCTGACAAGCCTGGCCTGGGAGTACCTACTAAATATTAGAGCAAGAAGCCATTATTGACTATTAAAATGCTCTCCTCTAGCAAAGCCATCCTGTTGTTAACGGCTGGAAGGAGTTCAAAATTCCTGTTTAAACCAGTCTGTCTCTTTTACGTGCCCTTGCAGTTTTGGTCTTTCCCAGCTGTGACATTTATGACAGGAATATGGAGGATAGGCAGTGGTACTTTTCTGTTGTCTAGTGTAGCCATTCCCCTGTGCTTTCACTTCTACATGTAAAACTCCAGTACTTCCCCATGTTTGCTACCTCCTGAGCCATTTGGTGACACTACTTCTTTAAAAGAAATACTTTTGAGAAACAACAGTCCAAGCAAAATTTTCTGTTGAGAGAAGAAAACATTCACAAGCCTTATCAGACATGACATTGGTAGCCAAAAACTTTGGCTTTCTCAGACAGCAAACAGCCAGTTACTGAACCTAAAGATCTGTGTGCCAGGTAGGGACTGCAGAAGGGAGTATGTTCTTTGCCCTTTTAACACCTCCACTTGCCTGCTCCACTGAAAACTGTTGGCTGCTCCTCTGTCACTAACTCAAAGATATGCCTGCTACTGGTACAGAAATTTTCATGCATGCCACAGCTGACAGATTCTGGATTCTTCAGTCAACTCAAGTAGCAAAAAGAATTATAGTCAGTGCAGAGAATCTGCCTGAAAATGTACAATGCAATATGTGATGGTGCATCATCCAACATTTAATACATAAGTGTATCATTGTCTGAATGCAGGCAGGATCTCCACCAAAGAACCATTTCCCATCTCAGATTTGTACTAGCAAGAACACTTAAAAGTTACTCAGAAGTTGTTTCATTTTTGGCATAGGAATGATTCTAACTTTGAATTCAACAAATGGAATTTATATTTGTAATTAGAAAATACATTTTCAAACACTGATCAATAAGACAATACCACTGTGTGTAAAGGACATACAGAGAGTATTTATAGGGTTAGATATTACACATAATTGCCAAATATATTTGGAAGGCTTATCCCTGTTACTTTGTACTGACCTAAATACTCACTCAAGTCCTTAATATATGATTGATTGCTACAGCTAAGTTGTTGTGAGCCCTTCTAGATGACAACAGAAACACTGATGTTCTGCACTATCTGCTATCTCTGCTTTTATTTGAACTTCTACTGCACAAATTCATGTTCCACTGGATTGTTTATTACAGCATTACAAAAGATGAGAACCCATTTGTTTGGGGTTTTTTCTGCCTGTTTGCCTTCAAAATACCTTTCCATTTCAGCAAATAATAATGCTCACTGGTTCTCTGCACTATCCCCACCATCCTTTTTACAGGAAAAGGAAAGTTTATTATTTCTGCTAGTGGTGTAAAACTCCAGAGGACGTTCTGTGATCTCCTACCGAACTGAGCAGTCACAGCAGAAGTGAATCATGATGACCAACTTTTCCTTAGCAAAGGAAAGCCATCTATACAAGAATAAAAAATGTTCATTTATTTTGCTTGAGCACTGGTTTCCTGATTCCTGTTTTTTTTCCCAGCCCATTGAATGTTCAATTCCCACTGTACAATATGCTCAAAATACAGGAAGGATATGATCAGTGGGCTTGATTTCAAAGATGTGGAACTACCACTGAACTAGATCTGACTGAGTTTAAATGGCCCCAGGGCACTTTATTGCCTTGGGATGGATCTACACATCCAGCCATTTAAGCACAAAGATGTAACTTTAAATGTATAAAACCATCCCACAAGTCCTTGCTTGTTAAAAGATTCAGAGGCATACATGATATTTCTACAGCTGCATAAAATTCCAGAAACATATTCATTTCAACTAATTTTGTTTTAAAAACGAAGTTTTGCAGTCATTCATTACTAACCTGGCTGTTAAAGTTGGAGAAACAACAACAGCGGTAAAAATCTTCACCATAGCCATTTTACAAAGATCAGCTGCAGAGCCTATGAAAGAAAGTGATCTGCTTTTAATTTAAAACAAGCAAAAGGAAAATGTTCTTGGAACTATGGCATAGGAATGAAAAACTTGTTAAGATTCTGAATTACAAGAATTTTCAAAACTGGCAGATCCAATTAAAGTAATATGTGAAACAGATTATAAGATTAATAAATAAACAAAATAATTACATGTTGATTAAAACTAGAATATAACAATATGAAATTATATGTTACTTGTAGATGAATTTGTCAGTCATAGCTTAGGTTGAAAAATTTCCTTTCATAAAAAGAAGTCTGAAATTATCTAAGTTTGAATTAAGATTTAGTCATAAATCAATTGATATTTAATGTCACAAAGGCCAGAACATGGTTTCAGTGCTGCATTTCGATTTGGAGCCTAAATTTTGTATTTTTTCATGTTTCTATGTGTATGTAATATGTACTCATTACATTACAGTGTTAAGAGCTGTGGTGTATAAAACAGCATCATGGTATATAAGTGATGACATGTTTCTGGTGATCAAGAGGCAGAATGATTCTCCAGGCCTGCAGTTTGGTGAAAGGTTCTGTTCTGAACATAAAAGATTTATCAGATAAAATACAGGAACACTACTTTAAGTAAGGATTGGAAGCCAGAATCTTCTTTGTCCCATCAGATGTCCTAAATGTCCTAGACTGTAGATAACGGTCCTTTTCACACCCTGTAACTCAACAAATTTTGAAGTCTTTTTTCCAAATGGTTCAACTTTCGGAGTAGGGACAGCGAGCAGCCAGGTAGGCGAGTGGTAAGGGCACTCTACTGGGAGATAATCATAGAATCACAGAATATCTTCAGTTGGAAGGGACCCATAAGGATCATCAAGTCCCTGCTCCTTGCAAAATTCTAAATCTGAACCATGTGACCAAGAGCATCATCCAGGCACTCCCTGAACTCTGTCAAGCTTGGTGCCATGATCACTTCCCTGGGGTTGGCCCTTCTGGCTAAGGGAGAATCTCTAAGGGAATGAGGACTCAGACTTAACACCTCCTCTTTCTCCAGGGTTTTCTGTGCCAGCCTGCCTCCTCTGAATGCCATGCTGACATTGTTTTGGTCATTAACTGCATCAAATGACAACCCACAGCTGATTCTTGAGATGGCAATGTCTGAACTGCGAGTTTAGCCTCAAATACCTGTCTTGTTTTCCCATTCAAATTACATGTCAGATTGATCCAATGCATCACAAAAAGGGATACATTAATAAAAAAAATAGGAAACTATGTGTCAGCAAAGGTCAAGTAAATATTTTCTTAGTGATCATGAGAATAAAACTATATAATTAAGCATTTAGTCAAACAATACATACATTCTATATATATTCTTCATGAAACAATGTAGAGTAATAAAATACAAAAGAATTCTCAAAATAATTTTTTCTGAGATATGATCTTTAGAGATATGCTATTTTAAATTTTTTAAAAAGAAAATAATTATGTCCTTCTGGTTGATTTTTTCACAACTATAAATAAATAATAAAAGATAAAATGAATGGTTTGCTCTGTGCAGATAGGTAGAATTATAACTGAAGAATGTTATGCTGCATGTTGGTGAAAACTACTGAACTGGAAAATATTCAGAAAGAGAAAAAACATTATGAAAGAAGTGTTAGAAAACTAACTGCAGTAAGTTAAAGCTGAAGCTCTACATTCCCCTCAATATTATCATGTATCAGAAGAAGTCTTCTGCTACCAGTTGCTGCTTCCACAACCAAAATGCAAACTACTTGAATTAATTAGACTATTAGGTATAACTATAAGACACATATATTGTGTGGTTTAGTTCATTAACTGTGATAAAAGATTTTAACATAATTTAGAAAGTTTTTACAGTCTTGAAGTTTTATTTCCTAGCTGAAATCCTAAAATTAAAAAGTCATTGTAGTCTAGAATGAATTTTTTTATAAAATTTGGGAATACTGAATATAGTAGTTTTTAACCCTTGCTTTATTGCCATTTTGAATAACAGCCACCTTATTTTTCATCAGATTTGTCTGACAATGAAATATGATAATCTTATTATTGCAGGTGCATAGAGGTGAGTGTTTGATAGTCCTGTGACAGCTTTGCCTCAGCTCCAGCTCTTGGGACAGATGGACATAGCAAGGGCTGCTCAGAGGGCCGTGTCTCTTTATTAATGCTACACTGTTCGCTCAGCAGGACTCGCTGTGTTGGCTCAAGCATCATGCCTTCACCTGGAGGGGCTCCATCCAGCTGGGTGGGAGCCAGCTGAACTGAGCACAGGGCTCTGGAGAAGGCTGGACAGGCATGCCCAGCCTTAAAAACATGCAAGCTTTGCTGCAGATCTTACAAGGAGATTTTAAAACTCTACAGGTGGGGGCCTTCTACAGCACGGCACCGTCACTGAGCACAACTATTATTCAAGCAACAGGGTACATATTAGAATTCTAGATCTGTAAGTATCCTTGCAGAGACAGTACTTAAAGTCAGTTACAAATTATAAGGAGTGTCAAACATGACATAAATATGTAAGTCACTTTAAAAATTAAACATTAATAATATTTGGAGAGGAAAAAAAAACCCCAACACATGATTCTTTCAAAAAGAAAATCCAAATGACTTTATAAGGAGCTCATCATCACCATGTCTAGAAAGCACTTTTCACTTGCCTGTAAATTGTATGCTTCTAACATCACTTTAGGAAAACCCTGTCAGCATCACCCAATTTAAAAAATAATTCTTCCAAGGGTAAGAGGGATCTCAGTCTTGGACTGACAGCTGGGTTTTTTCCTTTGGTGGCTAAATTCTGTACACAACTGAACCCCAAGTGATTGAAACAGTATATTAATGCATCAGATTAACTAACACATGAGCACTTAATGCTGATTTCTATATATTCAATCTATATGGTAAATTGGCAATGTTTTTCTGTGAAAAAACATCTTTTTTTTCTTGCCCTTCACAGAATTAAGTTTGAATGTTTCTCACAAAGAATGGCTGGGTTTCAAAACAAATAACAACAACATACTATTATTGTAATGTTTTATATTTCTTAAACTAAAGCTGTATGGCAAAATAAAAGCTAGAATCTGTAAGCAGTGTAATCACAGAAACCTTTTGGAATAAGACACTATGAAAACCAGAAAGGAAAATGTTTAAATACAACAATGCATCTGAAGAACTGAATTCTAGATATTCTTTCTATATATAGTTTGTATCAATACCTACATTTAACTACCACAGAGAACTCCACTGTATTAGAACATTTATACTGCTGTTATTATTATTATTAGTGTTGTTGTTGTTTACTGGCAATTTCCAAGACAGCTAGAATACATAACTTTAACTTCTCTTTCATAGTAAAACTCATGCCTGCTCCAGTAGACTACCAGAATATTCATCCTTCTGAGATTATCAGAGTTGTCACCCACTAAAGCAAAGCAGAGACAAAGGACAGGGAGGCAGTTCTTTACCTTGGACAACAAAATTGACAGCCTGCCTCTCTGCTTGAGTGCGTAGTTTGTAATCCTGTGCATTGATATTGGCCAGTGGTCTTTTACGTCCCATTATGGAAACCACATAACCTTGGAGGATTTAAACAGAGATTAGTATTCTTACAGTGATTAAATTTTGAAAATTCCTTTCAAAGATAACACAGATATCAGCAACTATGTGCTACCTGAGCCAATTTAATATTTTGCCTACTGAAAACAGAGCTTATTTAAACTTTAAATGCTTATTGTCTTTTGGATTTAAGAATTATTTCACTCAGAGAAT
Organism: Scytalopus superciliaris; assembly: GCA_013400415.1. Lineage (NCBI taxonomy): Eukaryota > Metazoa > Chordata > Aves > Passeriformes > Rhinocryptidae > Scytalopus > Scytalopus superciliaris. Next base: position 226,053 of record VXBX01005467.1, read on the forward strand.
TGGTACATGTTATTCAAGGAAAACTTCTGTTCATTAAATCTGTATTTTCATTAGGAACGTCTACTGATAAACCAGCCAACTCTCTCTGTGGGAGATGAAACTATAAATACCTAGTAAAATTAGCTACCTATTAGCAGCCATAATTAGAGCTTTCCACACAATGAATAGTTTACTTGGGAATAGTAAAGAAAAATCAATTTGTAGAGTAATTAAATCAGTAATGAATATGTTCCAAAAATATAAAATAGTTTTGGGGAAAAAACCCCAAATTTTAACTTTTTTTCCGTTTCCTTTATGTGGTATTTCTGTGTTCCTTTCACAGTCAAACTTCCTTAACATAGTGTGGTGGGGTTTTTTAGTTTAAAAGAAACATATGAAAACACAGTTAAAGCTTTATGTTACGCCTAATGACGTATTTTGCTAAAAAAACCACTTTGGAGGGCAAGTGAGAGGAGTTGAGAGAGGAAATGAGCTGTGAGGATCCTCTTGTCAAAATGACACGCACAAAAATTTATCTCAGCTTATGTTCAAAACTAAACTTCTATTCTTATTTTAAGAAAAATGAAAAAAATCATCCATGTTAAAAATAAATCCTGAAAAAATATTTTGTTATACTTCTGATCACCTTGACTACCCATGAACTGTCATTATACAACATGGAAATTCAGACCGACAGCTTCATTTTCTCTGTGGCAATCAAGCTATGCAAGCACAAGCAGCAAGGAGACCTCTTCAAAGGAAAAGTTACACCCTTACTGTGGACAACACACACCCTTACATGCAGATAAAGAAGATGTTTCTGTTGAATTAATACAGCTTTCTGTGAATTAGTATGTTTCCAGGAGTGCTGATACCAGAAGTACCAGCTTTGAAACAAGGAACTGAATTATCTGGAGATTAGGATATTCTTTGGCAAATCAGTCCTTCCAGTTTAACTAAGATTTTCCACGAAGAACAGTATTGAAAGATGGAACCCTAGATATATTGTATTCTCAGGTAAAAATAGATTTGCTGTAATCTCCTTATTCCCATGAGGTGTGACTCCACAGCAGAATCACCACTGCAACACTCATAACTGATCAGCATCCCTAAACAAATACCATCACTCATGTAACAGTGGCAGAGGATGTGTTTGGGGTCAATGATTAATCTGCAAATACATACCTGAATGAGGTCTTAATGTAGTCTTTTTAATATGACAACAACTTCATTAAAAACACAACAGCAATATGGTAATACATACACTAACAAACATCTTCAACACAAAATAATTATTTATATGCTTATCGGGTCTACATATAGTATCAGACACTCATAACACCTAAATAATATTAGTCAGGTGGGTGTTGCTCACCTTTGAACTGCAGATAAGTAAAGAAAAATTACCTTATAATGAGCTCACTAGGTTGGAATGTTTTTGTTGGAAAGTTAGAATCTGAGGTGGATTAGCAAGAAAAATATTAAATACTCATGACCTGCTGCAGATTTTTAGAGCTTGTACAACCTAAACAGACTGGTCTTCTGCCATTAATGTTTAAAAAATGGTTGATAGACAGGAGTGTAAGGAGGAGTAAGAAGTAATTCCTTGATGACATTATAACATTAGTCATGACACTCTTGTCTACTGAACTCATAAACCAGATTCCCTCCCACAGAAGTCCAATTATTGAAATTAATTCATTTTTAAGAAAATAATGCCATGTTATTTTAAATAGATCATAAATATATAATAAATATGTAATATTTTACTAGGTCTGTTATGTTGGGCTTAATTCTAGCTGAAAATAGATTGCTCAGTAACTTCACTTTTCGTGAGTAATAATAATGAACAAAGAAATGCAACTGCATGACACAATGACAGCTTGTACTTCCAGTAGATTGTTAGGCCTTATAAAGTACAAAAAAAAAGGAATAGTACCCATCTTCATGACCAGAAGTCAATTATATGTTTCTATCATGACATACAACGATGGGCGATATTATATTGCAAATTTACTATTTATTTCTACAAAATGTCTTAGTACTGCATGCCCCATTAAGAAACAAAAGAGCTCAATTTTGACAGTTCTGCTAATTAGCTTTTAAAAGACAATATTTCAAGCAGCTATGTTTTCTCTCCTCAAATTACTGCACTCCTAGGATTCACTAAACATAAATGAATATGTAGACTAACAACAAATTTGATGCAGGAAGAGTTTGCAGCTGCTGGCTCCAAGAAGCACTCAGCTCACATCTGTCATCACAGCTACCACCTGAACTTCAAGCACGTAAATTCTGACTGATGCAAAGAAAAAATAAGCTTAAAAAAAATTGTCTGTGTAATTGGCTGAACTTCCACGGTCCAGCAGCCATGTAGCCTATTTATTAAGCAAAAGATTCTCTAGGCTTCTTTGTGTTGGAGTACATTATATGTCAAAATGATGCAGTGTAACTTGACATTAAGTAGGGTTCACTCTGAGAACAGATGTCTTACTCTGTTAGCATCTTTCTGAGAAAAGGCAGACAGGCTTAAGCAGCCTCTTAGGGTTAAAAAAAGAAAAAAAAATCAAACCCTATTCACCAAGAAATTATATTCCATCTTTTTTATTGTCCTGTAACTAGTAGAATTTGGGTTGAGTTGAATCTTTGTCATCACCACTGTCACACAGTACTGATCAGTATACAACATACAGTCACAGACTTTGGATTACCTTTATTTCGGCACTGCTCGATGGTTTTCTTTGTAAATTCATGCACTTTCTTGTATTTTTGCATAAAACTCTCTATAAATTGACTGGCTTGAAGAGGAGTAATTCCCAAAGAGTCAGCAAGACGTTCTTTACCTGTGGTAGAGAAATTATCTTTATTATGCAATAAAGCAGAACAGAAATCCACTACATACAATAGCACTGTTACATGTACAATTACGGGAATTTACTTACCTCTCTCTGTGAAAGAGTATGGATCTGATATACTACAGACATATTTCAACAAAATAAATGTTTAACTCTGAGCTTGACAGTTTTACTGATGTTACTGGATTAAGCATATACTTAATAAGAAATACATAAGAATTATGTAATTGAGAAATTCCTAGTTATAATTCATACCTATAATGTGGTTGAAATCTTTTGTTCACAGACTAACTCTGTGAAGCTTTAAGTATCATTTTACTAGTTCAGTGTTGAAATCTGCAAACTTCAAAGAGCAGATAAAATGTCAAATCAATTTTAAACAAACACAAATAGTAATGAGGATCTAAAAAAGGATGGAGATGTTTGAGGCTGAGTTTGGCTAGAAGTTTTAGAGTTGATGCAGAAATCACAGAAAAACTTCACTGCTAAAGCAATCAGACCAAATAGCCTGAATTTAGAAAGGCTGTTAGGAGACTGAGTCTCACAGAGTTCAAGCAGTCTTAGGGTCCTTAATGTCTGTAAAAATCTGAGTCCAAGTTCTCAGATAAAAGGGTTGGAAAAAATAATAGAATCAGAAAAAGTGTTTAAACAGAGAGAGAAAGGAATATCTCTTGGACAGGATATAGGTGCATAATATATATTACAGTGGATTTAAGAGCGTTTATAAAAACATGAAAAAACCCTGAAGACAGTTTTTCAGAGTGTGAAAATATAAACTAAGAGCTACAGTTTAAACATATTTATAAACCAAGCAGTTCCGGCAAAAATAAAACATACTTCAACATCAGTCATATGAAGCTTGAAAGACAGATATATTTATGTCAGCCACACAGCAACAGAGAACCAGCACTGTCTCTGCAAAGAACATAAGCTGAGAGGCGACGGCTCAAGGCACAAAAGGCACAGAATAGTCCTTGTCACGGTAATGCTGTCAAGAAAAATTATCTCGCACTTTTAAAAGAGAGAGGATTTCAGCCACCTAAATGCCATCACTGTCAGTCTGATGTGCATTTTCAGAACAATTCTGTAGCATTTTGTTCTCAGTCCTGCCAGGATCTGCACTGAGCTGCAGGAACATCAGTCTGGACAAGGTGCTAGAGGAAGAAATTCACAAGACATCCAGGATGACACTTGCTGAGCTATTATAGGTCTGTACCTTTTTTTTTTTTTT
>VXBX01005467.1:230152-302599 GCA_013400415.1 Scytalopus superciliaris
TTTTTTTTTTGACATCTAACTAATTTGGGTTTTCTTCCTGGGTCAGTAAATGACAAATCTATCTTCTAGAGCATATATTGTTAACAGCTAGAAGACGTCTGTAGCTTCCTTAGAGAACTGTAACATCTAAGTTCATCCATGTTATCCATTTAAAGAACTATTAATATACAGAGCAAAGTATTGCATAAAATACTGGGAAAATTAAGGCACAAAATTAGCAAGGACGTCTGAAAGGTCCCAGGGAAATGCAGTTCCTGGGAAGCAAAAAGAGGTGAATGCACAGCCACATAATTGTGTCAGATCACGTTCCACAATGCAGGAACATAGACCTGCCAAGCAAAGCCCAGGAGTGGACTAAAGCTTCCTTGAGCACTCTCCTTGAGTTATATGTGCCAGGGGAGTTATTAGCAGCAGTCTATGATTCTGCAATATCATCTGTCAAAATTGAAAATAGCATTAGTTTTCATATAAACACTTGGATGTCCCTCTGTGTCAAGTCAGGGCTTGAACATACTGCCACTAAATAGAATTAGTTCCATATTTTACAGATGTTTAAGTTGTCTGTGTTTTAGTTTTACAAGATGACTGAGGCAGAAGCAGGTGAATCGAACTGCTCCAAATCAAGCAAAAGTATTCATAGAATCACAGAAAATCCTGAGCTGGAAGGGACCCACAGGGATTATTGAGGCCAATTCCTGGCCCTGCACAGGACACTCCAACAATCACACCACGTGCCTGACAGTATAAGCCAAACAATTCTTGAACTCTGTCAGGCTTGGTGTTGTGACCACTTCTCTGGGGAACCTGTTCCAGTGCCCAGCCACCTTCTGGGTGAAGAATCTTTTCCTAATAATCAACCTGCTTTCTTTATTATCCTCCAGAATTATAGAAAATACCTTGATAACATAAACTACGGGTAACCTAAAGCAAAACAAAAATAAAAATATTACTATTTACTACATGGCAAGTTTTCATTAACTCCTGTAAGCATAACACAGGCAAGATCCTCAGGGAATGTTTCTGTAGTTTTTAATCCTAAAAGAAAGATAGAACTTCAGTTGTACCAAAATGTCTCCTTAATGAAAAGTGAGCCATCTCTTGAAGGGAGACCAACTGTGAATGGAATTCAGTCCATCAATTTCAGGTATCTAACAATTACTTTTTGTCAGCCCAGTTTCCAGCTAAATAGTTTAATGATATCATTTCATGTCTTAATTAGGATCTGATCACACAGCTAATGAACTGGAAACATCTTATTATCTTTGAGGTGCTTCAACTGCCCTTGTTTGAGAGAAAGGGACTCAAAGCAAACAAGTAAAGGAGATACTTAAATCAAGCACTGCAGCACTGAAAGGTTTAAGTGCCTGGTTCAGAGCAAGTGAGGGACTGCCAATACTGTGCTTAAATCTAACCATGGAAGTTCTCAATAGCACGAGTAGACAGATATAGGCTCCAGCCCCAGGAACTGAAGCATTTCTGACTATACACAGAAGTGCAGGGCATCAAATTGGTAGTGATTCAGTCTGATTACATCTGGTATCTGCTGTTCCACCCACAGTGAAGGGAAGAGGTAGGAAACGTGCAGCACCTGCATGGAACAAGGGGCAGGGGTGCTAATGCTTGCATTTTGTAAAATAACCCAGTGATGAAACCATTCAGGCTGGAAATGAGAGAGTTGATTTCAGTCTCAGCATGGAAAGGTCTGAATTTACATTGCAGGGAACAAGTGCTCGGCTCTTTTGATACAGATTTTAGACACAGATGTTTAAAATGCAATACAGCTTAATATAAAAATGCAGGTGTGTCCATATATATTTATTTACTCTTATAGGTATGTATAAAACCTACAGACAATTCTATACATAAAATAGATATTCTGGAGAGATGAATTTGAAGAGTTTTTTTCCCTTTCACAGTTGAATGCCATAAACAATAAATTGAACACCATGGCCATTTCTGCCTTTGCTTCAAGGACTATTGATGACTCAATGCAACAGATAGTTTAGAAAGCATCCTCAACCAGGAACCCAAGATGTAGCATTTAGTGTTTCCAAGTTACATAATGCCTGCAGCACAGGGCTCTCATTTACTAAATGAGTTTTTCAAGTACTCATCTTCTGTAGAACTTTTAGATTTCTCCAGAAGACCTACATAAAGTTTACTAAGCTGTTCACTAAAACCCATTCACAAGAGCTCGTAGGTTGATGATATACAAGTATCTGTCACCCCAGAAAAGGTAATTCTAAGCATGCATGAAGCATTAGGAGGGTTGGCATCATTTAAGAAGTGGCAGGAAGTTAGGCAGGCCTTAAGCAGGATGTGAAGAAATGTCAGTGAACATTAAGACTCAAAGTAAGGAAACACTTTTACACTGTGAGGATGACTGAGGACTGGCACAGGAAGTGCCAGTGGAGCCAGGAAGGCTGTGGAGCCTTGAAGAGGCCTTTCTCCAGCCTTAAAGACATTGAGAAGCCATCTGAACAGAGTCCAGGCTCAAGGTGTCCCTGCTTGAGCAGCGGGGCGGGACCTGATGGCTGGCAGGGGTCTCTTCCAATCTCTGTCATTCTTTGATTTTATAAATGTGTTTTGAGACAATATTGGAGTTCTTTAGATTTCATTGCAGTTATTCTCATCTCTGTCTATATGCTGAGAGATTGCAAAGTCCCCTCAAAATTCAACACATTTTAGATAAAGGCAAATGCTTCAGTTACATCACCAGCAAAAAAATACAAAATCAGATAATCTTTGCATATGGCAATGTGGCTCCATTAACTCGATAATTTTGATACTAGGTAGATAATGAAATAATCCTTGATAAAAATTTAATACTCTGACAAACTTTTTTTCACCTTTAGCAATTTAATCTACTTATATAAATTATGTATAAAGTATAAACTTACTGTAGCTGTATTTTTGCCTAAGAAATGCCTACCTGCTCCGTAAACCACTGAGTAAACTATACGCTTTGCTTGCTCTCTATCAGTATGTTTCACTTGTTCACTTGGAATACCCTTCCTAAACAAACAAACAAACACACACAGTTAAAACTAATTTACGTTTTTATCCCCATAGAAAATGTATTTAAAGTCAATAATCATTTAATAACTACAAACTTATAAGATGTGAACAGAAGTATTTCAGGGTTTTTGTTGTCAGCCAAGAACGCACAACTTCTTTACAAATTTTGGTGGTGATAGTCCATAGTGAATGAAATTTTTTATTTTAATCTTAATCTTCTCCTTTACTTTTCAACCAAATTCTTGCCTAGGAAAAATCCTCTCACTATATTATTAGTTCTTTAGATTGAGAAGGATTTAATATTGACCCATCAGAAAAATTAGTTATTGCCAGCAACAGCATTTCTTCAAGACCTTAGAGTCTAGAGATTCAAAGCATAAGGCTGACCTAAAGCCAGTTTGAAAAAGGTTATTATCTGGACTTCACTAGCAAAAATATCCAACCTTTTATCAAGAAATTACTGATAGAAGAGTGCAGTGAATCCCTCCGTATGCCTTACAGAGCTCCACAACAGCAAGGCTTCACAGAGCAGCAGCACTGGCTGCTTCTGAACTAGAGAGTTCATCCTTCCCAGATCTCCTTTATTCACCAGCTGATGTAAACACTCCTAGAAAGGGCTAATGGGCTTAGCAATGCAAAAAATAAAAAGCTACAACTCTGCAGTCATCAAGTAGGTGCCACCTATACTATTTCTTATCCAAATGCAGCTTCAGAAAGAATGCTGACATTATTGATGAGCGAAAGTGCTGAAGAGTATTGATCACTTGGTTTAAATAGAAGTGTGCTGAGGGAAATCTCAATCATCTACTCACACTCTGAAAACAAATACCTACAAAAATTGCATTTGGAGCATGGAGATTAATTATTATCAGAGATACCTGATGACATCTGCACCCTTTGGGAATAAGTCTTCTCATGAGTCTGTTCATTACAATTTGGTTGCATTTTTAAAAGCAACGTTTGCTATAGTTTGTTATTGGTTTTGTGCCAGGAAAGACGTTTGTTGTGAAAGTTTTGGCTGAGGAGCTTTGAGAAAATGTTGTATTCCTGTGTATCTTCTTGAAGGAGAGTCTTGCAGCATTATCATGATGTTCAAACACCTAGAAAATCAGCAGGGCCATCAGGTTTTGCTTGTTTGGCCAACATACTGATTTTAGTCCAGCCTGTTGCTTAGTGCTGGTATCATTAGGCATTCTGAATGACAAATAGGCAGACCTTGAGTGCAATCAGATTTAAACAAGTCATTATGGCAGTACAGGTTTTTTTTGAAGGGGAAAAATAAAATTGAACATAATTTCAAACCTTCATTGGGCAAATAGTCTTCAGTTTTGTAGAAGCTCACATTGTTCCCTTGAATGCTACTAATAGCTCAAAGGTAAAATGGACTTCTGACTGCTCAGTTTACCTGAGAAACGTGAGCAAGTGAATAATTTAATATAGTGTTTTCCAGCTGAAATGAAGACTATTCCCACTCAAGTCAATCATTCTGCTAGTTTGAGACTCTTATAATTTACTTTCTTAGTTATGCCAGGTCAAAAGTTCATAGATCTTATTCATATACATGAATAAAGTAGGTTGAGATTCCCAATTGTACCTGAGTAAGAGAACAAAGTGGCAATTGGAGCTAATAAGTGCAGAATTAGGAAACTAGACATCATTAAGGATTTCCTGAAACAATCTCCAGCAGAAAGGCTGCAGAAATTTCCTGAAGAACCTGGCAGAAAGTTACAGACACTTCAGAAAGGATCTACCCAGAACCAGGAGGGAAAACAGACTCTGGTAAGAGGAAACCTCACCTAAGGATCTTTCTGAGATGCAGAACCAAGACTGAAGAATGTTGAAACTAAGGAAACCATACAAAATGTAATACTGCTTTCCTAATACTGTGTAATTTGGACTAGAGGGCTGGAGAAGGCAAGAGATAGGAAAACATCAACAGAGTTTACTTGCAGATTTACTGAAGTCAGAGGCTAGAGACAACTGAGGAGGTAGCAGAAATGTCACCTGCTCACTTCTCTGACAAAGAAGGGCTACAGCAGAAAGAACACAGTGGGTAAGGAGTCGTGGAGACCTGCAGAGGAACATACATAATTCTCAGATCATGGCACTGAGGAAGACACAACGTTAGACTTGCTGGGAGGGCAATGGTGGTTCTCAAGAAATTTTAACAATGAAAAATGACACTAGAACTCTATTATGTGCACAATGAGAACCACTGCTAGGATTTCAAGGATGATTTTGCATTATCTAAACTTCAGCTTGAATGGGGCTGATGAGGAAAAACAGGAATAGTCTTACTGCTGTAACCATGACTGGCAGTGTCAGCAATCACAATAAAACCTTGCCTAGCACAATTATCAGTGCAGATGTACACGCATCATGTAATCATGGCAACCCAACAGTCACTTTGCATTTCCTGGTCTGTGGCTAAACATGAAGCACTGAGAAGATATTAAAAATTCAGAGCTTTGTGTCAAATATTTCTTTTAGCATAAGGTTAAAACTAAAGTGGTCATTCAACACCTCCTAGTGTGCCAGCAGAAAATGTGAACACAGGGCAGAGGGGCATTACATCTATCAACCTGATATTTGCAAATTTATGTACCACATGCAAAAACACATAATAAAGTATGAAATTGCCATATAAATCAAAACTGCTTGAGCAAACAGAAGTCGTTAATCAAAACTATTCATTATTTTTCCTAATAAATGCTTTTTTCCCCCTGTTTGTATTGACAATGATTGGTTTCTACCCAAGTGTTTGATTCCTTCTGTAATAGAGAGGCATTCCTGCAGTTTGAGTTGAAGGCTATTTATTCCTTTGAATAACAAAATTGACGGGGAGGTGTGCAGTTCCTCAGAACTGCAGCAGCCATGTTAGGAATCCCCAGTGGGCTTTCTGCTTCATCCTGTTTCTGCTACAAAAGAATTAATTTTTTAAAAATGTTTATTTTAAATGGGTACTGTGAGAATCTGTTTCAAGATAAAATTTTTCTTTTGGCTTTGGACTCATCATGGAACATCACGATGTTGAAAAGAAAACTTTGCTATCTGTTTACTTGTATAAGAAATTTTTAAGCGAGCCATCTGATGAAAATACTCAGTGCTGATTTGTGGTAGGATGTAAAATAGACCTTTAGTGGAGATGCATTTTTTTGAATAAATTTGAATCTGAAAAAGGAAGGGGAATGGGCATAAAGCAGTCTTATTTACTGGGCAGTGACACTGAGAGAGTGACTCCAGCTCATCCAGCACTGTATGTACAGCTGGAGGAAGAAAAAGAATGTTAATGCAATGTTATAGAAATTGACACTGGAAGAAAGCTCAAGAGGAAAAGAATTTGCCTCAGATTTTATTCTGGAAACATCACAATTCCTGAAGTTCTGCAGGAAATAAATACACAGTTACCAGTTCTAGCATTAAGTGCATTTTTCCATTTTATGACATTGTTCCCATTAATTGCTCTCAAATATGCTGGGAAAAGTTCCAGACCAAAATCAATATTTTCACCATCTTCAAATCTCCAAATGTGCAATATTTCACCTTTTACTTCCCTATCCTTGCCTGCACACTTGTCTCAGGTTATTTCCACATCTCTGATTTGTTTGTCCTTTACCTTGCTTTGTTTAGCACTGATCTGCAAGTACTTTGCTTTATAGTACTTATTTGATAGACATCTACTAGGTAGAAAAAAGAACCGATTTCAGTGCTGGAAGACACGTTCAAGGCAGCAGATCTCATTATGCTGGGAAGGAGTGAGCAGAGCCAAACAATTTGGAAAGGTCTTTGAGGACAGCAAAACAACTGAAAGCCACAAATTGTAGAAAATCTAGCAAAAATAGTGAGAGTAGAGATATAGCGAGTCTTAAAAAAGGTGATTCTACTAAGAACTGGGATGTATGTCTAGAAGAGCATAGCTGACTTAATCTGAAAGGGAAAAAAAAATAGAGAAAAACTTCCTAGCAAACAGTGAAGAAGGATAACATTAAATTATTATTAAGAAACAAACTGCAGGTATGAAAAGAAAAAGAAATATGTGCAATTTATTACTTTTTTGAAACAAATATCTCAATTATTTTCATAATTTCTCCAAAATTCATTGTATGTTTTCATATATTAATGAGGTCTAATGGACATCTCAAAGAGTTTCTACCGAATTAAGCCTTAAGTCTTTAAAACATATGAATGCCAAATTTCTTTATGCCCAAGAAAAATATAGCAATCATATTTATAATTTTAAAAAAGCTTAAGTATAAAGTGGAACAACACATTCAATAAAGAGCAGAGATCTGAATGGATTTATTTCAACCTGTACAGAATAGTAAGAAGAATTAGCACAAATTTTAATGTACAGAAATGAGTGAACAAAGCATAAAGGATATAAACACACCAAAAAAAAAAAAAAAAAAAAAAAAATTAAAAAAGCCCCCCGGACAAAAAGTTGACNAAAAGAATTCAAAGAGGCCACCGGGCATAAAGTTTGAGCAATGCCGAAATAAAACTTTGAGAACAGGTAGAAATAGGAGGAAATAAGTCTTAAAAGAATGCGATAAGACATTTCAGAATTTCTGGGAAAAGTTGTATGGTGACGGAAGTCGACTGTTTATGCACAGGAAAAGGCAGAACAAACTTCTCAAACACAATTATCTGGCAGACATGCATTGCCTTGATCTGCATTACATTCCAGCCAAGCTAAGGTCAGTCATAATAGCCACAAACTCTTGGCTGCTCTCTTGCATCTGCCAATTAATCCAAGTCCTAGCTGTGAGTTGTTGATGTGGGAAATGAGATGGAGTGCCATTAAATTCATTTTATACGTGGTCATTAATGTCCAATAAATGAGTCAATGTATGAGTGAATACACATTCGTTCATCTGACTGCTTTTACAGCTTTTTTTATTTTCATCAGTGAACTATATAAATCTCTCATTTTCAGCCACCTGTTGCTCTTTAATAGCAGATGAGGATTTTATGTTTTCTAAGTTTGTGGCTGGAACTTTGGGTTGGCATATGAAACAGTTACAGAGAATTTATGTAATTAGTGACACCTGCCCATTTTAGAAAAGCTCAGTTTTACACCAATATCACCACTGGACAGACCATGTAGGAGGCAAATTCTGAAAGCTCACTTGTTTCACAGGCCTTATTATGCCCACGGCAAGCAGAATATCTACTGCAATGTGTGTGAGTATCCTAAACATATGGAAAAGATTGGCTATGCATAACCCAGTCCAGTCACTGCTAATGCAATGCACAAGAATAAACAATTTTTTTGAAAGCTGCTATTCCATGAGTCATGGAAAATGCTGACAAGGCTCAGGGAGAGGTTGTCTCAGACATTTGTAAGGTAACATGCAGAAGCGAGCTTGGAATTACTTTTGCCTGGCTAATCTCTGTTACAAAATACAGAAAAGGAAGAGGTTGGGAAACCGTTTCCCTGAAGGCATAGCCATATCAAAATAGATCACTACTTCTGCCTCATGTATTGACCAAGAGCCAGACACAAGATACATGCAATTAGCCCATCTAAATGTTTTTATCATAGATGTGATGTGCAAGGTTTGATACAGAATGTCCAGTGAAAAACACACACAGCCACATGCATGTGCCTTCTATAACTATGAGGCATTTACACAACTATGTTCAAAATAAAAAATAATGAGACTGCCTTCCTGATAAGAGCATAGAGACAGCAGAATGAAAACTAAAATCTGTCCAGACTGCCTCGAAGAGTGCAAACACAGGTAAGATGTGTTGCCTAGAGAACCTGTGGACTCCTCATTCCTATAGGTGTCCAAGGCCAGGCTGGATGGAGCTCTGAGACACCTGGTCTAGCCCATAGCAGGGGGTTGGAACTACATGGTCTTTAGGGTCTCCTCCAAACCAAACCATTCTAGGATTCTATGATTCTGTGACATCTACAAAGACTAAAAAGCAGACTAACACCTAACAGAAGGGAAACAGCAGGTCAACAGCTAACAGAAAGATAAACCTTTCCGATGTAACCATAAGTATATATTATTGGGTTTTTGGTGGTGGTTTTTTTTTTTTTTTTTACCTATGTCACTTCTAAACACTCCTCATGTCTGATTCAGACATTATGTCAAATGCTTGTATTTGCATTTTTGTTATGACCTGGTTTGCAAAAGTAAGATACAAGGTTACAGAATAACACAAAGAAACTTCCAAGTATATGCAGAAATAAGAGTCAACACATGATGGTATTGGGATACATTAAATAGTACACCAGATCCCTCACGTCTCCTCGCTATTGAAAGGGCAATACAAAAGGGTCCCCACCCCATGTATATTCATTTCCACCCTGGCACTGGGAGAGGCAGAGTTGTCTTCCAGTTGCCACTGCACATGTTGGAGAATCTCTGGCATCTCCCATGTAAATACAGGGGTTATGTACTTAAACACAGAAGGGAGAAGGTAACAACACCCCATTCAGGAGTTTATGTTTTATTTAGTTTAGAGGTTTTTATAAAAGCTCTTAGTTGTGTTCAGCTTCTCTGAATGAAAGACTACAGCACTGTCTGCCTGATGTCATCCTTCCCAGACTACGGCCAGCTCTGACACCCTTTTTATCATTGACTCTTTTCCCTTTTGGTATGCCAGACTACCAAACTGTGGGTTTATTTATTTTATATCTGTTCAGCACCAGGAAAAGCTTTATAACCCTTCTAAAACACTTTTGCAAGAAGCCAGAAGTGCTGTAGGATTTTAAAATTCTTCCAATAGTTAATCATAAAATAATTTATTTTGTCTGAGTGGCCTCTACAGCTTATTGCATGAAGATTTATTTCATTAGTCCTCAACCTCCTTTTAAAGAGCATGATAACTAGCTTTGGTGTATTTTACTGAAGATAAAGACATGTCTCTGCAGTTTGCTCTGAGGGCCAGAAGTATCCTGTTGTCACATTCTAAAGTAGCAGGGAACTGGATAAAGAAGTTGCAACAAGGTCATGTCATAAATTATATCTCTCATCAGTAACAATTTGTGGAAAGATTAATTTGGGAGTAAAGTGATCCATTATCTTTATTAAGATATTTACCTGTATCTTGCTGTCACAGATATCAGGTATTAAAGAGACAAATTAGATAGCACTTATTTTCAGTGCTCTTGACAAAAAAGGTGACTTACAAACTTTTCTTTAAACATGCACAATTCTGGACATCTGTCAGTTGGAACAAAAAGTCCCTGACATCGATAAGGGTGTTTGAAAGAGCGCATCTGACCCTGCAACCTTCACCTTTTCTCTCCTTCACTTCTCCAGGAACAACAACAGCAACAAAGGGCTTTCTTCTCACATCTGTAGTCCCTCTTACATAGTGCGTTATATGGACAAGTGATATCTATTTATAAATCATGTGATTGCTGAAGGAATTATTAACTAGAGGGTAGTTTACTTTAGGGTCTTTGGGTCTACAAGTACAGAAGAGAGAGAAGTTAGAGCAACTAAGTCCCATCTTCAGGTGTGAGCATCAACAGTGACCCCATCACTGAAAGGCCTATTAGAAGTCTCATGAAGAAACAGAGAAGTCTTTAGACAAACACCAGAAAAGTGAAACAAAAAGAACAGAATTCTTAATAGATAATCAAAAGATGATGTCATGCCATCTCAGATATTACATGGAACAAAATCTGGAGCTATAATATTATTTGCTCAGGAGAAAGAAGCAGGGGAAGAAGAGAGATCACACTACATCAAACTGCAACCACAGAGTTCAGAAAAAAATCAAGAAACCAACTTTGAAACACCTTGGAAGGGCAATCAAAAAAGGAGGAAATCAGTCCTGATATATATAGGGGTCTTGAACAAATGGGTTCTGCAGAGAGATACTTCATATCCCATCTCTTTCAATCTTCACTAAAAACACATCTTGCAGCTTAAGTTTGTATTATGCCTCTGATCAACATTGAATTAAAGGCCAAAGTAACAGTGAAGAATGAATTGCATTGACATTCTTCATTTCATCAAGCTTAACACTAAAGTTGAAGTTGAGTTAAATGAAATAAAAGGAAACATTTTGTTGAGCTCTGAAGCATATTTATAAAATGGAGCATTTTAACAAAGTCCCTCCAGAAGGAAAGGACTAACTTCCCTGTTAGTTGTGGTGGTGGCACTTCTAAAACTTTATTTTTCATTTATTCTAGAAGGCTAAGAACACATTTAATGGACTATAATAATAAGCTACCAATGTGACATAAAATTAAGCTGTCTGGTTAAACTGCTAGTTAACTACCTGGTTTATTTAAAGGTACTGTTTAGCTCTTCTAAAACCAAAATTCATTATGCTTCCTAAAGACTTCATTCCCTCTGCCTTATTATCTACAAGCCTAAACTAATGTCACAACTGCACTTCTCCAAGGGACTGTAAACTACAAGGTGAAATTTCCATAAGCTGCCATACAAGACAGTCTGTCAGAGTGCAAAGTAAGACAAGTGTTAAATTGCATTAATATCGACCATAGCAAGTGAGGTTTCCAAACAGATAGAAATTGCTTTGCTGTGAAAGTAACACTGTTAAAATATTCTACACCAACACCACGAGGTGTTGAACTTAAAGCTTAAAATGTTTTAAAACTCTGATTCTGAGAAAGCAAACCCAACATCCTCCCTTTTTACAGCATTTACAGTAATTATTTTCATAGACTCACAGAATGGTTTGGATTGGAAGGGACCTTAAAGACCATCTTGTTCCAAACCCCCTGACACAGGCAGGGACACCTTCCGCTGGACCAGATTCCTGATAGCCCATCCAGCCTGGCCTTGAACACTTCCAGGGATGGGGTATCCACACCAGTGCCTCATCACCCTCTGCGTAAAGAACCTCTTCCTAACATCTAATTTAATCTCCCCTCTTGTAGTTTAAAACCATTCTTTGTGTCCTGTTACTCTCTTCATGTATAAAAAGTTGCTCTCCCTCTTTTTGATAAGCTCCCTTCATGTACTGAAAGGCCACAATGAGGGCTCCTTGAATCCTTCTCTTCTCCAGGCTGAACACATCCAGCAAATAAACTGTTTCAAAGAGTCTAAAGAATAATAAATGTTATTGCTTTTCTGTAACCTATTTCATTTGCAAATAAGAATTATTTAAGAATAGAATTTTTGTATGGAGTAGGGGATTAGGTATTAGAAACAGAGAAAAGATGTAATAATTGATCATGGAACAACTAGGAAGCAGTGTGGTTTGTCTGTGGAAAAACATATGTAATTTCAGGATGTAGTTCCAATGGTAGCACAATAGTAATCCTGTACAATACACTAGTGAGAATTTTATCTGAGGTAGTTAATATAATTTGATCACCTTGTTCAAGAAACATGAATTTGATGGTGCAGGGTTACCAGAATACTGATTAGAAAGGAAAAAAAATAAAAAATCAACAGTGTAAAAGAAGACACCAACTACATCAAAGTTAAGAAATTAAACCTGCCCATAAATATTCTGCACCACTTGGGCTGACTAGAAGAGTACAGAGCCATAGTTTAACTCTCTTACCATCCAAACGTGGTGCTGCATCCAGAAGTCTGGTGGAAATGATGTCTGGCCCACACTAATGTATAAACTGTGCCCAGGAACTGTTTGGTCTAGAGCCATGACCATGACAGGGGCAAAGTTACCACCCCAGATTTTGACTGCCATCAACCAGGGACATCCTGGTTATTCGTTTTATTAAAATACAGGTATCCTCTCTAGTCAGTATTTTGCTTTTTATTCCTCATTCTGCTGGCTCAGTTTTATGGCTGTGCCACAATTTAGTTATGTTTCTGAACCAATACAAGTATTTCTGAGACTGTGCTCTGGTGCAGAGGTTTCAGAGCCAGCCAACAAAGCTGACCTTGGGAACTAAGGCAATTTAGTGAAAAAAGCCACTGAGGCTTGTTTTCTCTCTGCTATGAAGAAATACAGATCAACATACATGGAATTACATGTAGTCATAACTAGCTTCTCTTAATACTAGTTTATTAAGGTATTTTGATGATAAATACCCTAATAAGACCTGTCTTGTTTACTTAAAGAATGAGGGTTGAGAACACTGTTGATTGTATCTCTACAAAGCACACACCAGTGGGAGAAGAGTGAATAAAGTTAATGTGCAACACTGGCAAGAATAATTTCAGTATATAAATTTTAGGAATAAATATCAGGTAGAAAGTAAAAGGTATTTTCTAACCAGAAGAGGAATGGGTTATCCAACAGCTCTTCAATAGCATTATGTAGGTTAAAGCTTCTAAGTTGACACCCTATCAATCTATGAAAGGAATTTTATGACACTGTCACCTACAACAATATTATGACAAAAAAAGGTTCTAGTGTTCCACTCCTGAGTAAGATCAGGCACACTCTTACCAAGGGTGAAGCACTAACCAGCAGTGTCAGAGACCCTGCCTTACTTTTTCCTAGAGCTTCTTTTATGAATGCTTCTCTCTTAATAACCGCTGTCACCTTGCCAGCACCTTTTTCTACCCCATGAGAACACGTTCATTCTCACAGGAATTCAAGCTTATACTGTAGTACATCACAGGTTTTAAAAAACTCTCAAGAACAATGCTCAGAAATCTGCAGTGATACAGTTGCAAGAGGTGCCAGTGGCACGGCCTCACTCTCAACTATTTTGCCAAAGAAGTTGTTATTAAACACAAGATTCATGAGTAGTATCTGCACAGTTAGATCTGCACAGAGTACCTGGCCCTCAGTGTCACTTGATTTGAAGTAGCATGCCTTCCTATTCAAACTGAAATCAGGTCTCTCTCTGTACTGCATGCAGGGAAGAAATTACTGATTCAGTAACGCTCTGAATAACGAAAGAGAAATAGTGAGAGGTATTTTATATATGGATCAGAATAGAAATGATACACATACAGCAAAAACTGCTTCCTCAGAA
The DNA here is from genome assembly GCA_013400415.1 of Scytalopus superciliaris. Classification (NCBI taxonomy): domain Eukaryota; kingdom Metazoa; phylum Chordata; class Aves; order Passeriformes; family Rhinocryptidae; genus Scytalopus; species Scytalopus superciliaris. The sequence goes on from VXBX01005467.1 coordinate 244,065, forward strand.
TCTATTTCACAAAGAAAAATAAGCAGAAGCCTTGAAACTAACTAAATATTGTAACAGGGTTACAAAACCAGCTAATCAAATGACAATGAAAGCAATGTTATATTAACCCTTAATGAAACTTCTGGCAGGCAGCTCTGAGTTAAGGACCTCCAGATTTACAGTGACTCAATACTGACCGAGTTACACAGCCAGATTTCAGAGCTGAAAGATCACAGCAGGGTCATACATTTCTAAACAGACACCTCAGCAGAGATACAGTTACACTTATTACAGGGAGCTGCCATGTAATAGGAAAACTTTGCTCCCTTCAAAGGCAAGACTCTAGAAGTAACTCTACATACTCCACAGTGAAGAGCAGGCATGTCTCTAATTTCTCTCAATACTGCAAAACAGTTTCACCATCTTACATATGCTCAATGGCATTGAATATCTCTTCTTCATTGCAACTCCAAAAAACAAAGATACTGCCATTTTGCAATACATGAAGTGAAATTAATTAACTCAAATTCACTTTAGAGTTGACATGAAGTTCACAAAAAATGAAGAAACAAACCTAAGAGACCACATGTAGTAATGTCTCATGAGAAGTGTATGAAATAGCCTGGACTACCTAAAAAAGATGTTTAGACAAAGATAGAGCTCTAAGACTCCTAAACTGGTATAGCTCACTATTTAGACAAAGAACAAAACTAAGCGATGTCTACCTGGAGAAGAGGGAACTGTGTAACCCCGTGGCTGCACGTGTAACTGTATGTCTGCTAAAGGAGAGGGGAGGAGAGCTGAAGCTCTTTCTGTGTCCTTGGTAGAAATCCACCTGGATAAGCATGATTAGTTAATTATTCCATAATCACCTAACAAACACTGAGGTGACATCTCTTGATTAATAATGACTCTTTCAAGAACTTGTTGTTAATATTTTTGTAAAACTAATATAGAAGGACAAATATTCATATCTGTTTAAAAACCATTTAGCTATAGATGTGTTTTTCACTTCTCAAAAGTCTGTTTATCTCATCCCTGATTAACTGGCCTTTGCTCTTGCTATTTGAGTAGGCAGCTTAATGAATTCCAAGCCTGCTATACTATACATTTATGAGAAGCAACCTAAAAGACTATTTTGCTGAGGATGAATCTTTAATCTATTTGATTCGAAGAATTTATTTGAAACAAAGTTGTATAAAACAGGTATGGGCAGGTGTATATATATTTAGTCAGACTACAACCAAGTATTTGTCCAAACTTGTCTTCTCAACTTATCTTTTTCAAACAGACATGGTATCTTTTTGTATAATTCAGCCCATGAGGCATTATTTTGATTAATTTCAGGAATATCCAAAATATTCCTGCTTATTTCCTGTGTTCTTCAGAACTCAGCAGGTTATCAACAGACAGAGCTATTGTCAGGAAGTATCCTGAATTGCCAAGTGGCTGGAAAAACAAGAGTCCCTATTTTGACATAGTTCATACTAGACTAACTGCCAATGTGCAACAGTTTGGATCATCTTGCCATTATTAGGTATCATCAGTTCCTTAAGTCCCCTGCTTGGCAGGCAGTAAAGAAATAATATTGCACACTTCCTGAAGGAAGACAGTCTGTGAAAAAAAACCCAACCCTTTCTGCACTGCCTTTTTATTCAAATCTGGTTGAAATTACCTTAAAAAAAAAAACAAACAAACAACAAAAAAACCCAACAAACCAACAACAAAAAAACCCCACACCACAAAACCACAAACCCTTTTCTCTTTTCAATATGTTAATCCCAAGCAGTTCTGTACTTTGTTTCTCTCTAGGCTTTTACTCAAGTAATTTTCAAAATGAGCATGTCAATCTCTTATCAAAACAGTTCACAACAGATACTACCATGACCCCACGTAAACAGCAACTGAGGAAAGATGGACTTTTATGTTCAGAACATTTTATAAACAGTCTGCAGTTCCCAAGGTTACTGGAAGTGTTCAGGTTCCTCTGATTCTGGCAAGGAAAGCATAAGGTAAAGACCTGTCCACGTCTTCAAGCATCAGCTAACCAATCCCATATTATAAAAACTGAAAGAAATGCTTTTCAAAATGATTAGTGGTAAAGAATTTATAAACCCTGTGGAATTCCATGATAGTTACACATTCCCTTATTTTAGATAAAAATTGCAATTCCTACAAAGAAATAACAAGACATGTCCTCTTATCTGCTGCCATTTTTTCTTAACTCTGAAAGCCACACAGACTCAGGTGAATGATTTTTATGTCCAGTACTTACTAGAAGGTAAATTCAATACCTGGAAGAAGCACATGTATTCATGCTGTTCTCCATCATGACACAAAAGAAAGAACTAATAGCATGAATATGAGGAAATGGATGAGAGAGAAGGGAGTATTTTGTGGTCTGGATTTTACAAAAGTCAGATCTCAATGTGAAACAGGAGCATCGAGAGCACTATCAAGTTCTCCAGGCTCCTTTCAAATGCTGCCACGAGTGTAAGCATTGTACACAACTGTCACAAATCGCCCTTTCATTGGTATAATCGGAGCAAATATCACCCTTAAAGACTATCCACTAATTACCTTGTTACTTTAATTCACCAATACCAGTTAATGTGCACAGGTCAAATTACAGTTCAGAGGTTGAAATTAATACTTTAAAGAGAATACCCGTTTTCATACTGGAATGGCAGCACTTATCAGATTATTCAGATAATTACCTTTTAATACACAAATACATCTGTATATTGAACTGTATCAGAGATATTCCTCTACTACACAGTAATACATAAGTATTTTCAATAGAGATTATTTAAGTTTCTCTGCTCTATTATTCTGTACATTCTTTTTATATTCTCTGCAGAATACCCCTTGCATATGGGCAAACTTTTTGTGTTCTCTGACTCATATTCTACAATTTTCAAATTGAAAAAGAGTACAAAAGTTAAAACACTAGCCCACAACTGTCCAACAGTTTTATCTATAAAGGCATTTTTCTGAGGCACAGACCAACTTGACTTCATTACAGTGGATCTACACTTGCCCAACAGGCAACCTATAAAACAGAATATATGACATAAAATACCCAGGTAATTTATCACTACATGGAAAAGTTTGTGCACAGGGACAATTATCTTTCTGCTCTCACAGAAATAAAAATACACAGTTCACAGTAGTAATAGATTTATGTTTGCAAGGAGATCATACTCTCAGCAATTTACTAAATAACTTTCTTAATTCCTCCCATTCTGAAATAGCATTAAAAGAAAAGGTATATTTACCATGAAAAGATAACATTAAATCAATACAAACAATCTAGAAACATTATTAAATCTCAGAGAAATAATGTGGTCAAGAGACTGTTTCATATGTTAATATTGCTCCTAGAGATTATAAATCACCTGGGTATTCCCATAACTAAATTTCTTGGTATAGAAGTTTTGGGCTTTCCCTTCAATGCATTTGTAACAAACCTGCTTACAGGGTTTTTGAACCTCTTGGTTTATGAGGATACAGAGTCTACACGTTTTAACATCTTAACTCATAGTGAGAACTTAGAAAGGCCAAAATGGTTTCATAAATCTGCTAGGCCATTTAAGACAAACACACTTAAACAGAAACTAAGAAGATCAGAGATGGCAAACATCTCTGTAATACCTCATTGGTGCTTGCCAATGGATGCCTTAGGAATCACTCACTAGGTAAAATATAACCCAGTAATAATTTTCTATGGACTTAAACATAAAGCAGACACTCAAAGCTCCACCTACCTACTTAGTTTTAGTGCCTTGGCCATTGGGATGATGCTCACCTTAGAGCAGTAACCTTACATTTATTTTTTTTGGCCAGTTCTCTATGAAAGACTCAGTGGAAGTCCATCTCTTACAAACCTATACTGGCAATTCCATAAGGAACTGTGACACTTAGACAAATTTCAACAAATTAATGTGGATGCCTCTATCCAAACCTGCAAACCAACCCCTTTCCCTTTATTAAGTAGCCCTATAATCCTGGATGTCCTTGAATTCTCTGAGTACCTCAGGAACATTTCCCTCCTGATAGTTCAACAGGCTCCCAAAATTCTACATTTTGCACGTGTTCATCACAGACTCACTCTGAGCCTACCTGACCTCCTCTGTGATTCCTGGGAAATGTAATCTGATGACATCATTATTCACATTGAGAGCTTCTGGCTGTCAGGTTTGGATTTGTTGACTTTTTCTTAGGGTAAGGTGAAGGAGGTACCACCCTGGAATTGTTGCCTGGTTACTGAGGGACAGCGACTCAGTTGTCTCTTCACCTGATGGGATTCACATCCACAACTCTGCCTCCCAGTCACATGGAATTAAAGCACACTAATTGTAAGGTCACAAGGCAGGTTGGCATTCCCCAAGATCACACAGAAATGGGACTACTGTGCAAAAAAACCCCCAACAAAACAAACCAAAAAACCCAAACCCAAACCAAATCAATCCCAAGCCACTTGAAAACAGAAGAGAAAAAAAAAAAAAAAAAGAGCTCAGAAGGAAAACAAACATGAAAGTACTCACTATTCTATTCAGAGTGCTCAGGTAAGAGCCATAAATATTTGACCCTTGTCCCTACAGCTACCACTAACAAACAGAATTAAATAATCACTAAGTAAAAACTAATAATCTCCCAAATGAGACTGAAATAAAGAAATCCCTTTTTCAACTGAGTGTTCTAAGCAATCTGCAATAAAATCACAATTTCATAAGAAGATGGTTGTGAGAGAGACTGAGAAATTGCCTCAGCTATCCTTTGAAATATCTGTCTAATTGTCTCATTCTTTCCAGTGATGGAAATTCCACAGCCTTTATAGATAACCCATCTCTATATTTATCTGTCTTTAGTATTCAAAAGAATTAACAGAAACATCTCTGACAATGCTGTGAGCCCATTCACTATGCTTAGCTCACTCTCTGCAATAACTTTTTGTGTATTTGAAGTGTTTTATCATATTTTTCCTAAAATATATCTTTTCTCAACTAAACAAATCCAATTATTTCAACTACACAGTATTTGCTGAACAGACTCTCAGCTGCAACATACAAGGTGTATCCTTACTTGGTATTTTCCTGTGAGGAGGGAGTTGAATACTCTAAGATTTAGCAAGTTGAGCTGAGGTTTCCAAGCACCCAGTTCTTATAAAACAAAAGCTGGGCCATACTCACTTGAAAGGAGTAAGTCCTGCTCACTTGTTTTCAAAGAACACTACCTATTTAGCAGGTATAGAGTTTGGACCACTGAATGTCTTTGTCATTCTGAAGCAGCTTCCAAAAAGAAGTTTCAAATGCAACTTCTGTGATTAGAATTTCTCATTAACTTCTCCTAGATGGCTCTGTGGTCAACAGAGCCTTTTTCACCCCTTGAGATGCAAACTTTGGAACTACACACAGAGTGTGGCAACCCAACACTGGGATTTGTGTTCTATTTCAGGTTCAGGAACCTAAAATAAGAACATAAATATAATTTGCAGATATCAGAGATGTTTGTAGCAGACATTGGAACACAGTGACAGCATCTTCAAGGTTAGAATGACTAAGCTAATTCAGAGCCATAAAATACAGTTCCATTTGTATGGCCAGGCTCCCTCAGGACCCTTAAAGGAGGGTGTCACTATGCTCTGCTGGATGCAGCTGAACTTGTCACTACCAGGGATCTCCAGTTCTCTGAGACAGATCCTAAAGAAACAGAGGAAAGGCCTTACCCAAATATTTTAAGCATAGCTTAATGCTTGAGTCACAGGAACTGTGAAGCAGTACTATCCCGGTTCAAAAAAGCACTCAGGAAGGAAAGTAGGCATAAGTCAAACAGGATGAAATCACCTATTTATGGGTGCCTAAGTCCTTAGCTAAACCAAGATACTTTTTCCTGGATTTTGACTCAATATGAGTGTATACTTTGAGGGAGGAACAACAACCTACCGAGAAGGGTGACAAAAGAACAGTTTGAAATAGACTGGTAATCATTGCACCTCTAGTTAAGAAAGAAATTGCATACTACCTAAAAGACTGCAAACTAATTTTTCAGCATCTATCTTTGAAAGTGATTTCAAGATATGCCCATCAACAGCATTTTAAATACAATTACTTAGTTTTCACTTATTGTGTAAAAGCTACATTAAAGAAGTGAGAGCAATTTCATGCTGAGATCTGTTGTCATGTGGATGTCCAACAGCAGTTAGGTCTCTTGGCTGGTCAGACAGCTGCCAGGACAGCTCTCGTCACCTTCAGCACTGGGATGATGATTTGGATTTGAAAGGGCTATAACTGTCACAGGGCATCAAGGCAACATAACACAAGGTGATCTTGCAAGTTGCTGGAATCCATTATACTATGAATTTTCAAAAGTTTAAGCAAGCCTTGAAACTTTGTCATGTGTTCAGTAGCAGGTATGTCGATAACATAAAAGCACTCTTGGTGTTCCTGTCATAGCAGGTGCTGACCTGTCTTTTAAGGACTTCTTTTCACAGGCCATAACACAGCAATCACTGTAAGATAATTTTGGTACTACCTGATGATCATCACCACAGAGACAGGAGAACAGCAGGAATAGAACTAAGCATATACAAGTAAACATTAAAATCTATTTATATCATCTTAGCTTTAGGTAGGGTAGCTATGTTAGATGACAGAAAACATACTGGCTGTACAAGGCAGAGATAAGCAAACTGGTTTAGTGGCCAGGGGGGTGCACTAGATCTTCCAACCCAAACCATTCTGTGCTTCTGTGGTAGCTAACTGCAGCTTCTGAGAGTTTTATATGAACAGCAATTTCAAGACAGTTCTGCCAAAGAGAATACACAGTACTTAAAAAGCTATCTACAGCAAACAGATGAGCACAGTGCAGGGAAGCCCAGAATGGTGGAGGCTGTGTCACGCCTGAAATGAGCTCTGTGAGCTCTCCACAGGAGTACAAGATCCCAGCCCATCCTTGCTGAGAGGTTGCCTCTCAGCTGGGTTAGCGGGTTGGGCGTGGTGTTGCCTGTCACCGAATTTTAGCATGAAAGTTGGTACCTCCACTCAGCCTTTTACGATAATGTATAGACATAGTCTGGACTGACACATACTTATGCACCTCTACCCTGCACTGTTGACCAGTGTAAAGATTCAAAATGAATGATGTTTAATAGAAACATGGATCCAACAAGTTTCCAAGAGAGATGCATCTCTAAGGTCCCAGAGATAGGCTGAGTCACAGTACAGCATGCCTAACCAAATTATGACAGATTTTATACATAAGAGATCTTAATTCAATCAGAAGCTCATAGATCTCACCTCTTTGCAGAAACTGCCCACCATGTGTATTTGTTGTCAAATGCTATAAAATCTGTAAAGGTTTTCAAAATGTTGGATTTCAGACAGAAGGCTTTAGCCTGGAGGGCAGCTAAGTAATGGAACTATATTTTAGTGGAGAAGGCATGAAGTTGAGGAAAGAAACGTGAATAAAGTAGTATAAAACTTGGCTGGATTCGGGAGTGTGGCTCAGATTTCTGTCCAATAATATATTTTGGCTATTTATGATTTAATATTCATTAGTCTAAGGATTTTTAGATGTAGCAAACCTGCTAAAAGATACCAACTGACATGCTTTCAGAAGGTGAAATGCTAGTCTTTTGAGAGGGAATGTCACAAACTAATTCTTTCTTTATAGATCTCTTAGAGTAAAAACCCTTTCTTTTTTTTTCCAAGGTTTTCCAATTGTCCAAAGTATGTTAGAAAAACCAAATAACAACAATATGCAATTCCTTCAAACAGAACAAAGCATTTGCTATGCCACTTGGTATATCACTTGCACAGACTTTACAGGATTCAGACCCAGAGAAAACCAGGTGACCAGAAAGAGGTAAAAAGTTCGTTGTTTATTTTGCTTTTCTCATAACTCTTTCTAATACCAGTCAAGTGGAATCAACTAGAATAAAATCAATTAACTAATTGTTGGCCCCAAAAGTTTTATTTATCAATAGTGGACTATGAGAGATGAATAAGTATCTGGAATGAGAAAACATCTGTGAAGTCTGTAGTTTTATTTCTTCTCTTTGGTGCTAAAGAAATTAAGGACAAAGTTCAAAACTCCAAGGTGAATTCATGAGGAACTGACCCAACAGGAGGAATTCAGTTTGTCAAAACAAATATAGATGTCTACATTTGAGTTGTCCACCCCAGACCTACTTTATTCTCAATGGTGAGAAGTTACTTTCAAGGTGTGATTGATCTTACTACACAGGGCACATCAACAACCGGTCAAATGAATCTCTCCAAGTACATGACAAATGTTCAAGGTGAGATGAGATTAAACACACCCTTCATGTTTCTGTGATTAATAACAGTCATATAATAGATTCAATGAAGAGTTTCTTCCAAGCATTAACATTCCTGAAGCTTAAGAGTCAGTAGAGTCATTATATAATGATTTTTGTAGACACAGCATGACAATTCTGTCTGATAAAAATATTTGCCTGTAATATTTCATTAAATTTAAAGTTACCGTGTAGCAACTATAGGAGGTTGATGGCTGCCAAGAGCTGTGAGATTACTGAATAGAATGGTAGTTCTGGAGCTGTGCCCAGAGTTGAGACAAAATTTGACTCATCTTCATGCATATATTTCCAATAAACCACCAAACTAAAATAAGGATTTAACTCCATCACGAGGTTCTAGTGATATCATGTTAGAGCTAAGAATTTATTAGAGTATCAATAGAAGCTTCTAAGCAGCTCTGAAATAAAGGTGATCTTTCCACAGATATATTTGTTGGAATGTTTGTGGTCTTGAGTCGTGTTCTCCCAGAATGCACATGGCTCAGGCACTGATTCACTTGTTGGTAGCAGGATGATTATAATTTGAGCTCCATTTTGTTTCTTTGTATGACTTCAGAGTAGATTAAAAAATATGCCCCATCTCTCACAGAGCTGAAGGGCAGGTTTTGCTAGTGGAAGATGTCTCTGCCCATGGCAGGAGGTTGGAATGAGATAGTCTTTAAGGTCCCTCCCAACCCAAACCATTCTAGGATTCTAAGATTCTTCGAACTATTGAACTGGGTAGGAAATACTGTGGTTGGGAAGGCTATGCCTGCAAATATTTAGAAACTCTAGGATAAGAACTGAGCTCGATCAATCGTATCTATTTTTGCTTTCACTTTAGGCTAACAATCTTCCAACAAAAAATGGAGATAAAAAAAGAGAAAGTGGAACAAAGAGAAAATAAGAACACTGCATGACATTTACATGACTTCACTCTGTTCAAACAGCTCTATGTTACAGCATTTTATTCAATCTTTTTCTGACCTGTTCAAACTGCAAACTTCTTGACATTTATCCTGTCACTTCTTGAATGCTCTGGCCCTTTTGAATACAAGGTGAGTCCCAGTCTTAAAGGAGATTTTATATATGAACAACAATGAGAAACACCTTCAATAGTTAAGTAACTAATATTCCCTCTTTTTTTTGATAGTTAGTCTTTCAGTCTGAATGCTGAAGAAAACAGTAAAAGAATAATCTGGATATGGAGATAAGAAATAATTTTTTTTAAATTACTGGAGTACCAATTTTTCCAAGTCATCCATCAGAATATTGAAGCATTAAAGCCTATTGGTTCAAAAGGAATACCATAAGCTCTAGTCTCTGCTTCTTGAGTATATGCAATTTGAATCCAATATTTCTACTGGATAACTAAGCAGATTTCAAAAATGCTTGTACTTTTAGTGAGGAAAGTTGGTTCTGCAGTTTTTCAGATGAATAACCTACCTAACTGCTGCTCTGGATTGTTAAAAAGAATAGGTGTACAATAGCACATGGAGAAAGTTATCAGCAAACACTGTTCACAATATATTATTGCATCAGCTTTAGCCACAGGGCTCATAGTGGCCAGTTGGATTGCAATATTTTGATATAGGGTAATGACCACATCAGAGAAGAAAGACAGAAAGAAATTGATGATGTTAAAACAATATTAATAACAGAAACTGTAGCAAAATACTATCTTTTGTTGTCATTATACAGTAATACAATAGGTTAGGTTATTCTTACTATTTTGTCTAATTACTATTAAAATATGCAACATTTATTCTTACCACTGAGAAGCCAGTGTGGAAAATATATCGGTGATTTCAGGTTCTTGGAACAGTTTCAAAAGTTCTGGTTCAGATGATAAGTCAGCAAGGATCCTTAACTCAATATGGGAAAAATCTAGAAATTAGAGTGTTAAAATGTATCTATTGCTCTAAAATAAAAATGTATCTGCCTTTTAACCAAACTACCACAAATTAAAATGTAAGCCTGGAGTGTTCAATCATTCCCTCATGCTCTAAAAAGACAAATGCTTGTAAGAAACTCATCCTGAATAAGTTACATTCCAGCTATGGATCACAAGGTGTCTGATTTCTTCATTATCTTCATGTGCCAATTAATCTTATTAGCTCTTTTGTTTCTATTGACAAGGCTTAAATATCATCCACTTCTCAAGCATACTAAGAAGTACACATCATATAACAATATTAATTGATACTAAGGGACTTGACAACCTTGTAAAATATGTCATCCAAAGGAGAGGGAAAAACAGAGATGACAACTGCCAACGTTAATATGTATGAGAATAATAACACATACTATCTTACCTGCTGCTAAAAAAGTATATCCTTTTTTTGAAACAAACAATGTTCTTGGGGAAATAGTTACTATGTCCTCTTCTTTTCCTAGAGAGGAGGTAGACATTTAAGTCCCAAACACCAGTCTAAAAATAATGTGTTGCAAACCACAGGAGGTTGCAAATGACATACCAAACACACAACTAACATCACAGAAATGGCAGTGTAAGCAACCTAGCAGAGCACAAACTGCCAGCATCACTCTTATTTCACTATATCAGCCATGAACAACTTTATCTCCACCATACTCACCCTTGCAGTACTACTTACTTCCTGTCTCAAATCCAAACCCTTCCCAAAATATGGGCTAACAAATATCTACAATAACTAACATTATTTCCAGATCACTTAATAAAGGAGGCATTCATAAAAAAGGGTCTAAAAAAAAGAAATGTATTTTCTTATGTTTGAACATACTGCAGCAATGTGCTAGTAAGCAAATTCTGAGTTACAGGTGGTAGGGAATATAATATTGAGAACATACAGCTGTCAAAGGCATCCAGACTGACAAATACCCAATAATATCATGAAGCATTAATGTACATTGACAAGGTACTAGAAACTCAGTGCATCCCAGGAATACTACTTGACTTAGTGTAGAGAGGGATGGTGATGTGAAATGGAACAGAATCATTCGGGTCAGCATTAAAGTGGAAAAAGTGAGTGTCTTGATGCAGGCAAAACTCAAAAATACATTTTTGAGAAGCACTTATATAGGTCCATTAATAAAATTTCCAGGAAGTTTCATGTGTCACAGTTATTCCTGGCACCTCAGGTTTATAGAGCCCCTGCTCACAGAGGTTTTTATAACAACTTTTAAAAAACGCTTATAAAAGTGAATCATGTGGATAAAATAAAACTACTGCCAAAATTTTACACTGTCTTCCCTAGCCTTCTGTTTTATGACCTGTATTATTTCCAAAGCAGGGAGTGAATAGCTGTGAAAAGGCAAAGCCTGCCCTTAGCTGAGAAACAAGCACCAGGAGCAGCATTGCCCAGCTGTGGCTGCAGGTGTTCAAGGAAGAGAGTGTATGTTCCAAAATACCTCTCTTACACTTGAATCTGCTATTGTGGGTTTCTTTCTTTATCATTTAGCTCATGGTTTTCTAGACTTTACTTTGAGTCTCTCTGAATCATCTGCCTTAAATCTGCTTGTGTTAACAAAACCAACACATCTGACTAATTATTGGTGTTTAGTTGGATAATTAAAATGACTGAGGTTTAACATCGCCTCGGGCAAAGCCTCATAAGCTGAAAGCACACAGATCATCCCTAGGATATTTAGGGATTTAAGATACATAGTTTCATCTGGAAAAATAAACAGTGAGGTAGCTGAGGGAAACAAACAAAAGAAGTTTGTAACTATTTAGATCAGTGCTGAAAGAACCACTTTTTTTTTCAGGAACAACCCACAAAAGTAATCAGTTTAAAATGATAAAGTAAAACTAAGCATCAATCTTCTATTCTATTCCTTAATGCTGGAGCTATTGGTCTGCCTTGACATATAACATAACTCAGTAAAGTAATTAGACAAAACTGCCTTTTCATGTTCATAAAAACACATCTTACCTTTTACGTACTGTTTCTTTGTAATTCTAACTGGATGTTTAGAGATACCTTGAATGTTCTACGAATAGGAAAAGTAGAAATGCTTAGTAAGTGAAAGTTTATGAAAACATGTTTATGAACAGTTTATAACCAGCATAAGAGCATTAGTGATCCTAATGCCAACAAGTTTTTCCCATATATTAAATAAGATTAACCACTTTGCATTTCAAAGGAATCTTCACACACACTGTGCATCTACAATCATACTTGAATATTCACTCTTCCTTGAACATTGGAAGCTCCTAAGAACAATTTCTCACTGGTGGCCTTTCCAAATCCTAATCTCTGGAAGCACCATGGAAGATAAATAGTAACCCACTGAAAAATAACTTTCTTCCTATTGTATCCTGTATTTTTTAGATGCAGTGCATTACTTTCAGGAAAAGAATATGTGTGAATCCTGCCTTAAGTCTAAGGAACAGAGTATTCTTCAGCATCTAGAAAATTTTCTAATACCTATTCCTACCTTTTAGAAATGCATGGCAAAATAAATAAGAAAATCTTTATTGAATACAGCACTTCAGTCCACACTCACAATGAGAGCTAAGTTTATCAACCAGCATGCAGGAGTAGGAACAGCAGAAGATTTCAAGATTTGGGTTCATATGCCTCCAGTAAAACATGAAAGAGACATAGGGCAGCTCCCTTCTATTTTGTGTCATTATGCCTCCTCATCTAGAAAGGTTACATATGACAACAGCTAATGTGTATCAAGCTCTGATTTTGTGAATCTGTGGAATTAATCTGCAAGTGGTTCAAGAACTAGATGAACACACTAATGTTATGCAATGCAGGGAATTCAGGGGGTGACAATAGTGCTATATAATTTCCAAATCAGAATGATCATTTTCTATGCAATTTTGAACTCAAAAATGTTATTTAAAACTTAAGAGGGATGTAATCAGGCAGCAAAAGCTATTAAAATTTAAAGCAAGAGTAAAAGAACAAAATCCCCAAACCAAAACAGTATCATTTCTAGTCTTAGTATCATCCTGAAAGAACTACAATGAAATGTATTAAAGTTGAACACCTTGCCACAGCAAGATACAGACAGAGATATAGGAAACTACTACATAACATACAGAGTATTTCCACAGCATGGGTAAAAACTAGGAATACTGCTCTCAATCCATGAATACCGAGTTTGACCCAGAAGAAACACTGGCCAACTTAAGTATTTTATTCTCTAGCTTCTAGAAACATTTAAAAATACAGTTGTGGCAATGCTTATTGTCATGCATATTTTGAAATAAGTGGTTATTTAATCTGTGTGCAAAACTAACATTCCTATTGGCAACTATTGATTTCCATCAATAACAAGTTGGGCAGAATAAATGCTTCTTCATATGAATAATATGCAGTTTAGGTGGCCATGGTAGATCTTCATAAGTTCAGTAAACTAAGCCCCCTATTATATACCTGGACATGAATGTAGGAGCCTGACTTTACACATATTAAAAAAAACAACCAAACAAAAAAACCCACACACAACACTTTAATTCTGACTTTTAGAATCATTCTAACAGTAGAGATAATTGTATGGACTTCTTGGGCTCTGCACTGGTATTATGACATGTACTTAGATAACTTCCAGCACAGGTTAGAGTTGTTTATAGTTACTCTCACTGATTATTGCTCCTTATCTCATTAGCTTCAAAATCCTAAACAAAGTGGGGAAAAAAAAAAAGGGTTTCAAAATCTATCTACAAAGTAAAAATAAATCCCTATATTTGCTATCTTGTTTTCATTGAGAGCATATGCACAAAGTCTGCTTTCAATGCAACTTTAAAACTGTTACTAATAATTCTGGAAAACACTAATAAGTAATTGCAAGTGCAAAATGTCCTTTCACTTGTAAATTAGTTAACAACTCCTAATTTGAATAAATCTTTAGAAAAGAGGTAACTCAAGAAACATGAAAGTTGTAATGCTCAACTTTAAGCTACAGCCCTCTCATCTAATTTTAGATGTCTTGAGGGGAGTCGTTAGTCTAAACTAGCTGTCTAGAATGCCTCTACAGCCAGCACACAAGGACAGGAACCTCCAGTGGGTTGCTCAGTCTGTCTGTATAAGACATATACTTACAAGTTTTCCTAAGATTCCCGTGGGGTGATTTAGATCATCAGATTTGATGAGATAGATTTACTCTAGATATTTAAAAGAATAAAGAAACAAGGAGACAATCTCACAAGAGTCTTCCAAATAGGAAGCTTTCCTCTGCTGGAGTCAGGTGACTGTTTCGTTGTATCAGAAGTGGAAAATTAATGTGGCTTTGGTAAATGAGAATTTATGCATAAATACATTATACATAATACACCCTGGTTTTTTGTTTCCGTGTCTTTATTTCAAGTATTTCTGCAAAACCTTCACAGATCCAACTTAAGATGTGATGGTTATCCCTTACTGTTAGAAAAGGGCAGCCACATCTTAGTAGAGCTACAGAGAAACAAAATTGCTCTCTCTGAAAAGTCACACTCTCACAAGAAGGAATGTACCTGAAACAGTGTGGTGGAGAAGCTGGCTGTGAAAGTTAACTATTAATACTTCTCTTCATTGTTTCTGAGTGAGGGGAAAAAAACCATTAAGCTATTCTAGTAGATGATTAACAAGACCCTAGCATTATTTTAAAAAAATAAAATTAAAACATATAAAAACCAGCACCATAATCCAAAATCAATTTCCGGAGGTTTCAATTGATAGAAGGACAGATGAAGCCAATTATGTTTGAAGGGCTGTGATGATCGGGGGAGATTTCTGAATGCTGGAAGAAAGCACCTGTCACTCCTTTCTTCCATGAAGGCAAGAAGGAAGATGCAGAAAAACACATACCAATCAGCCTCTCCTCAGTTCCCAGGAAGACGATGGAGCAAATAATCCTAGAAAACACCTGCAAACATATTAAACTCAAGTAGATGACCTGGGGCAGTCAGCACAAATTTAGAAAGGGGAAATCGTGCTTAACCAATGACAGCCTCCTGCAACACAGTGACCAGCTCTGGGGACGCAGGGAGAGCAGCAGGTGTTGTTTACCTTGACTCCAGCAAGGCTTTCAAAACAATCGCTCCTAAAAGCCTCAGAGAAGCTGATGAAGTGCAAGTTAGATAAGTGGATGGTGAGGTGGACTGAAACCCGGCTGAACTGCCGGGTTCAAAGGGTTTTCATGAGTGGCACAAAGAGCAGCTGGAGGCCCATCACTGCTGCAGCACCTCAGTGCCAAGTACTGCCCAACACCTCCGCAATTCAAAACCCTGAGGAGTGCTTGGTATGTCAGATAAGTGATTCAGGGGGACCTCAACACCTAGAGAAATGGGCTATCAGGATCACACAGAGTTCACAGTCTGGAAAGCAGCTTTGCAGAAAAGGACCTGTGGATCGTGGTGAGGAACAGGAACCAGCAATGAGCCTTTGTACACAGGAAGGTCAACAGCCCCTGGGCTGCATCAGGAAGCACATCACCAGCAGGTCAAGAGACATGATCATTCTCCTCTACTCTGAATGCCTGGTGGGAGGGTGAAAAGAAGGTGGAGCCAGATTCTGATGACCAGTGACAAGACAAAAAGCAGCAATCAGAAACCATTACAGAAAATTCCATTTAAACATAAGAAAAAACTTTTCTACTGTGCCAGTGGTTACACACTGGAACTGGCTGCCCAGAGAAGTTATGAAGCCTCCATCTCTGGAGATACTCAAATCCTGACTAGACATGGTCAGACTTGGTCCTGAGAAACCTGCTCTTGTGGACACTGCCTTGAGCAAGGGAGGTTGAACCAGACAATTTCCATCAGTCCTGATAAAGTGTGATGATCTTGTGATTCTATGATTCTGTTTTTATAGCATCACTGTAATTGATTATGTATCACAGTGACAACCTATTGCCTTCTCTCTATTTCACATGATTTCTGAACGAGATAGAATTTAAGTCTTCAATGGTATGAGGCAGTGGAAAGCCATTGGCTCCGGTTTCATTTCCAAGCAAATCTTAAGGAAATATTTATATATATAAAGTACACTGGTTGAATCTCAGGTCATGACTGGTAGAAAGCTGAGAAAACCCTGCCCTTAAAACTGCATCCTTTACTTTTACACCGTTCTGTCATCAATGAAACCCTTTTCTTTCCCTTCCACTACAAGTATTAAATGATCACAGATTAAATTTGCTAGTATAGTTACCAAGAACAGAGGAAGAAAAGCACTGAATCTCATCTGCACTAAAATCACTTTGGGTATGATAAACACAGACTGGCTGTTTCCTTCCTGGGTGTCCAATGCTGGCACCTTTCTTTGGCAGTGGAACTGCCACACAGGGACCTGGCACTCCATCAATTCATCACCTCTTTTACAATTTCAGTTACTTGACACATTTCCCCAGCATCTAGATAGCTGTTGGATCACTGTTTTTAAGTTAAGCTCTTCAGAAGACATCAAGCTGGAGAAAAGCAGGCATGGCAGAAAAAAAAAAAAGTTGTCGTACTAGGAACACTAGATTAAAACTGCACATGTTGAAAAACAGACTGCTGATTTCTTTCCTCCTACCTCCATAATTGCATTTTTTTGCCACTATTATCTATCCTCACTGACAATCCTGGTGTATCTTAACTCTAGTGTTTTAGCACAAAACTAGAAAACCTGTCTTCTTGATTTTGAAAATGCCTCTTTTAAAAGCTGTTCTACTTTTGTCTGTTGTTTCAGGTGAAGCTGTTGCTTCTGTACACAGAGCCATTCAGAAGCAATGACAGACTTCACTTTGACAAGGAGACTCAGAACTAATGGACTCATGATGTCTCTGCTAAAGCCTCACAAACACAGCTTCAAGCCTGGCAAAGAGGATGCTCTAATCCATAAGGTAATTCACTGTATTCAAGGAGAGTAAAACGATGAAGGAAAACCAAAACTAATCAAAATCAAACAAATTTAGAGTTTCAGAGTTTGATGAGTTTCATCCTAGTTCAGTCGCACCTTCTGTTGAACTTTCCATTTTGTAGTATCCAAAATTCTACATCTACATTTTCTACTGATTTTTATTCCCTTATAAGTTAAAAAAACCAGTATGTTACTTTGATAACACCACAAAGCACTACAGTATGCAGATATATACTGGATACAGTATATGATCCTGAAATCAGGACAGTTAGACTTCACCTAATCAACGAGGCTGGTCATGCATTTTAATTATTTCAAGTAGAGTTGTGGGTCATATTTCCTACTTTATAATTCCCCTTTCAGTTTTTTATATGGATTCAGCTAACCCATACCTCCCTCCTCCTCCCCATATACACTTTCAGTAGCATAAATTGCTATTTTTTAAACAATTAATTTCAGTCAAAGCCAATGACTCTCAGAATAAAAGTTCACGTATGTATACGTAGGCATCAATAGCTATGCATATAGTCCTTCTCTATTAGGAAATGGCTTATTCATCTACTGACTGCTCAGATCCACATTTCTAAATATCAATGGAATATGTCTGTCTGAAGACCTACAAACCCAGGGAGGGGAACAAAACAATACAGCAGTTTCCAAAATAAATGGGAATTCACCAAGGTGGCTGCAGACTATTCTGTGGACATTTGGTTCTGACTAATTGCCCACACGGGTCTGTCTTATGTGGAAATAAGAATGGAGATAAAACTTACTGCTAAGAGTATCCACTCAAAAATACACACAGAAGGGGAGTGTCGTGAGGAAAGGCTAAAACCAACAGGGTTTAGACCAAACAGCTCTAAGGAAGGAGTTAGACCAGGTGAATTCACCATGTGCATACCCTTGTGGTGACTAATCCACTTGCTGTTAGTGAGGCACAGTGCTAAACACTAGGGCAAAATAAAGGAATTAATTATTGTTTTACCGTGGCTACCAATGCCAACAAATAGCATAAACTAGTTGCATTTCTTGTAAGCATGAATATTTACTGAGACTGTGGTCTTGTTAGATTTAATTACTCTAATAGCTGTTGCTTCAGGAAACCAATTATTTCCTTATACTTGAGAAAAACTCAGATTTTCTCTTCCATTTGAAAAAAGTTCAGAGCAGCAAAAATTTAGTTAATCTCATGAAATGTAGCACTCCAGCAAAAACTGGAGCATTATAAGTCCAAAAATTGTGGAGTTTCTCTTAGTATCTTCTTCTCCAAAAAGTTTATGAAATTAATTAGGCCACAACTATTCTCTTTAAACAAGAGCTCAGCTCTACACAATGAAACACAAAGTAAGCTTTTAAATCCATGACATCTGTTTTGATGACTCTCATTGTAATACTTTTGGAGCAGAAGTAAGACTTTGGTCTGTAAGACAAGACTTTATTACAATGATATAGCTAGGTATATGACACTCCTTTGAGCTTTATAGTCTATATTTCTGACTGGTTTTCTCTCTCTCTTTTTTTTTTATTTTTCTTGTAGTGTTTTTTTTCCCCCATTTATTTGCTTCTTTGAAATTTTTTCCACTGCTTTTTCAGTTGTCTTTTCTTGCTCTATGTGGGATGGCACCCATTGAGAAACTGTGCTCTCACAGCTCATTTAATCAATCTGAGAAGGAATGTAAGTGCAGGGTCAGTGAGCTACTTCCTTACCCATCAACACTCTGCTTGCTCCATCATTAAAGGCCAAAGCTGTAAGGAAAACTGCACCCTGCCCAGAGGAGCACTCCTGCAATGCAGAACAAGAAGACTTTGAATCCTGAGGGCATTCACAACACTGAATTCCCTCAGTTTTTTCTGGCATCTCCAAAGTCAGAGGCAACTCACTCATGAGAAATTACACAGCAGAAATAATTAAAACAAACCTCTTCAGATTTCTCTTTTGGAAAATTGCCACATTTAATTGTTGTCCATAGCAGCATTTATTTATAATTGTAAAGGAATAAGAAGTTGTTTCTGTGACTTCCATATGAAACACAATCTCAAGACAGTTTGAAGATTTAGTTTTTTTAAAATAGAGCATGCATTTCAATAAATAGAGAAAATAGGAAATTGAACAAGGTCACCATAGCAATGCCAGCCTGGTATGAATGTGTACAAGCATTCCGAAGCAAATCTTGACTTGTCTGCAATTGCCACCTAGTGGCTTGTTGAAAATTAAGGACATCTATTTTCTCTGCCAAAACCCACAGAATCACACAAACTTCTGGTAAAGCATTTCTTCACTTTCGATACTAGTTACTGTTTTTCAGCAGAGAACAATCATTCAAAGGTAATGCGTTCCTTTCTTGCCTCACCCAGCAGCACGGAACTATCAAGGTTTTAGGTATCAGACAAGTGGGAAATTTAAAAGCAATTCATCCCCTTCCCACAAGCTTAAGCAGCTTTCAAAGTGAATACAAGGGAAGAAAAAAAGGGCAACCAAAATCACTGACTTCTTTACTTCAGAGAGTTGGCCCTAAGAATAGTGTGCTTGATTTCCTGTGACTAATCCTCTTTCTGCCATGTTCTTTGAAATTTAGACCTGGCAGTGACCCCAGGGAGTAACGATGTAGCAGCACATGAAAAAGGAGTTGATGAGTGATTTTTAAAATGACAAAAATTATTTTGTTTTCCTAACACTGATTTGACATGTTCTGTGACAAGTTATTTTGTCAAATCATGAGTTCAGCCCAGATTCTTGGTTACATACTGACAGATTGCTAACCTTTGCACAGTAAGCAAGGGAGTTTGTGTAGACACAGCTCTTTGCATCTTTCAAGAGACAAAGACTGCTTTTGTTTCCCTTATATAAACTGACTAAATTCTATTACTTACTTAATTTCATTTTCCTGAATGAAAATTGCATTCAGAATATTAGCTCTGTTAAAATATTCATTCATACAGGAAGCTCAGACTCTGGGATGAACTCCAAGAAGATACAATTTGGTTTTGGTGAAAAACACAGTGCTAAGGCATAGAGATAACAACCCTTTGGGGGGCAGCTGGAGCTAGCAAATATTGTATAGTTGAAGATTAGCTGCATATTACAGCTTTACAGTAAACAGTGTCAAGGGAATATTGTCTAAAAGTACAAATACTGGACCTCTACACAGACTAAAAAATGACAAGATTTCCAGGCTGGAAGAATTTAAGGTCTAAAAAAAAAAGACATAACAGCTGTTTTACGAAAAGGGTAAAATTTAGCATCTCAAACAAGATTGTTCCACATACTGAGAAGCATATGTTAGCAGGGAATTCCTCTTAAAAGGCTGTGAACCCGAGGCTGATTTAAGGAGTTAAGGGAAACCTAAATAAGCAGTATCTCTTTCTTTGGTCGCAGTTGGAAAGGACAATTTCCGACTTGACAGAAGAGGTCCTTAACTGTAAGTTCCTAAGAGCCGCAGCCAGCAGAAGATCATCCGTGTGGGAGAACTAAGGACAAGGCCATGCAGGAGTAAGCACGATGACCTGTGTCCTGTTCTGTTCATCTTCAGTGACTCTCATACAAACCACTATAATTTTTCACTGTTGTTCCCACCTTGAGAGAGTACATCCATCTCCAAAATCCTGCATGAAATTTCCTGAGGTTTTATGAAAAGCTGCTGAGGAAATATAGAATTGGCAAATTTTCCACTCACTGACACAGGAGAAAAAAGAGTTGTCAGAAGAGAAAGCTGAATGTAATAGGGATGAAAACCTGCTGAGATAATTTTCCTGAAATTTGTCATAATGTCAATGACGAAACTTTGGAAAATCATTATTGTGTGAAAACTGGACCATCCAAGACAAGAAGTCCCTTTTAAGTATCTAACTTTTGATCTTCCCCTATAAACCATTCTCTTTTTATCGTTCTTCATTTCTGTCCCCTTCATTTTTTCTCTTGTCAGACCTCTCAGACCTTTTGAAGTAATTTTTGCTGAGATAGAAACTAAAAGGTGATACAGTAGAAAAACACTGTATAGCAAAATAAACTATTGAAATGTTACGTTAAAACATAATGCAACTGATTGAAATGAAAATTCTGAGGTCAGAATTAGACTATATTTTGTCCTTGCAAAAAGGAATTCAGACATTAGATGCATATAGTAGTAACACTTCATGATTTTGAGAGTAAGAACATATATGATTTGTGTGTCTGAGATTTTTATTTTAATTATCCTCTCAGAACGTAAGTCTCCAATTTTGAGTATTTCCTAGTTGTAGATCTAAAACTCCCACTAACAGAGTCCTTCATATGAAAAACAAAAAAATCTTCAGGCAGTATTTGTAGAATCTTAACTCACAAAAGGTACCAACAGAAAACCTAATAACAAATAGGTATTTAATATATTAACACAGATATTTAATGTAAAGATTACGTATGTGTTTGTGCACATTGCTGAAGATTCAATCTGAGGAACTGTCTTATGCATGAGGACAGTGAAAATTACCTCAGTAGGACATGTGCTCCATGAAATCCTCAGAGCTTACAGAGGCACAATGACTGTGTCTGACTGAGACATCAGGGGATGCTGCATATGCCCAGATCAGGCATAAGAAAAGTGCTGAGCCAGGAGTTGAGATGTGAATGGATAAACAGTAGAAGTACAAAAATTGTGACAGACCGCAAGTGAATGGCATTGATTCTTGTAACCAACACACCATGTTAACATTGCTCTCAAACTATTCTAAAAGTGCATGGAATCAGACTTAATAAAATTCCAAGAGGTACAACAAAGTGCATAGATTAACTCCTATAAGAGAATACTTCAAGTAATAGATATTACTGTAACCACTTTAAAACACCTTTGAATTTATAAGGCAGTGAAAGCTACATTAATCAAAACCAGTTGTTTTTTAGCGAACAGGATGCTAATTTTGTTTCTGGTTCACTCCAGCCACACTCATATTATAGAGAAAATAACCTGGCAGTAACACTAGCTGTCTCCCAGCATGGATTTCTAAAACATAATCAGGGCATAGTGTTGGCTTCTATCTGCAGCACTCCCAAAATACTGCCAGCAAAAGCCATTCAAAGGATAAAATGAATCTGCACATAATCAACTATTTTAACCAAGCCCACTCAACAGAAGTATATGCTTAAGTACTGACAATTTAATTTATACATAGTGTATTGAAATGGATTATCTCCAAATTTTAATGAACAAGTGAAAATATGCAGTGCCATCACCTCTCTAGTACAGGAAAATTTTAGAGGAACATTTTTTCTTGCATTTCTACAAATATAAGCTTCTCTGAGGATTCTTTTTTTTTTGCCAGAAACTAAAGGAAACAGAGGGAGAAATTCAGCCTCCATAATCAATATTTCATAATGTGCTAAAAATATTTTGGCTGATATTACTCCAAGTTGTATAGAATCTTCCATTTTTGAGCTGTCAATTTTAATTGCTCAGTTTATTTCTGTGTTTATGTTTAGTTTGTAGAAGAAATAATGACAGACCACCTCATCCTGCATAAATAAAATGCAAGTATTTTGTATGTTTTTACTGCATAGAAGCAGATTTATACTGGCTACACATGAACAATCCCAAATAGAAGATAAGTTATATACAGCATTGAACTGCTCTTGTTCCTACAGAATTACAGCCCAGATGATGCTACAAGCTTTACTTAGGCAAATCATGCACAAAATGTAGTCCTTGTACTGGGTATGCCACACTCACCATGAGATAAATGAATCTACCCAAATCAGGAGCATTACAGCAGAGAATGCCAAAGACCTGCATATATCATAGCAAAGGCCACTGTGGACTCGAGATGCTGAAAGAACAAAGATCTACAATGAAGAAATCCTATTTCTGTATTTGGATAATAAATCAACATGATGATGTTCTGGAACATCAGACATGACTGTTACAATATGAACAACAGTGACCTTCCATGCTGTAGCTGTCACACTGATACCTCAGAACATTCTCTGGTGATATTAAGGTAGTGTAAAATTTCATCCTGAACACAACTGGACTGAACTCTTGTCAACATACCCATTCACTCATTTTTAAGTACAATTTCCCTGTCATGAAACATAAACCATGATGAGTGAGAAAGAGGAAACAGAGAACTTCTGTCTCTAACACTGTAAATACAATTTCTTTGAATGCTAAAGCCTTCACTAAGATACACTTTGAAAAAATAAAGCAACAATAGAGATTGTAAAAATGTCAAAACTCCTCTAACCATAGAATGAGGTACTATTTTAGTGCTATTAGTGCAGTCATAATTACCATATGACTCAAGAGTACTGGAATAAGTATATAGAAAAGAAACATGGTACATAAATATGTTCTGGAAGCAAGAGATGCTCAGAGAACACTGACCAACCACAACAAATGGGATGTGAACTCTGGCTTTCTCTAACAGCACATTGACTCAGCTGAGTGACAGAGGTTTGTACTGACTACAAAATACAACACTAAATTGCTTTGATTCAAGGGCCCAAGAAAACACAGAGATATTCTGATGTCATATGACATAAGACAATCTACCATTATTTTAGTGAAGCCCGTATAAGAGCATACTTACCTAAAAATTATTTTTTTAGCCTAACTACATTATAGCTGACAAGATGTTTTATATGAACCCGTAATGTGTCTGACATGTCTCTATACTCAATGCTTTCCAATAAACATACTTCTAAAGAAAAAAATTGAAAATACACTCTAAAATCAATGCAAATACAAGACCCATACTGTCCATCCATTTAAAGTAATCATTCTTTTCAGCTGGATGGTGTATGAAAACAAATCTACAAAAAGTTATATTCCTAACAATGCAGTTTCAAAAGCAGACAAGTCATTGGTTCATTTCTATGGGGGGTGGGGAAGATACAATCATGCCCATGCTTCGTGTCTGGCTCTTCACACTACATCAGCTCTGCCAAACTTCCTAAAAGCTGTGAAGGAAAGGGATAGGGGAAAAACAGGACGCTGCAAATTTGCCCATCACTACTGAAACACCTTGTTTCTGCTGGAATCCAATTGTAACTACAGACTTCAAACTTTCAGAAAGGGTATTTGTAGTATCACAGATCAGCCTGTAGCCTTAATGAGGCCTTGGACAAAATGCCTGAAATTTGAGAGCTGTCCAATAGCTCTGGTAGCACGACTCTTGTCAGTCCACCCTGCTAGGACTGTGCACGTGGGTATGCTAAAGGTGTAGAACCTGCTGGGATAATGCCATGAAAGGGAGACAAACAGGCAGCATCTCATCCACACTGTCCAAAAAGGATCCCAATACTATGCCAAAACTACATTTCTACTTTATCTCAGAGAAAATTAGCCTATTGACTCGAAAAACCAGCCCAGAAGGGAAGTAACACAGAATAGAGTAGGGATAACCAGAATTACTGGTTTGCTAAGTTAATTGACACAACAGTTATTTTTGATGCCAGTTGCTCAGAGGGGTCTCTACTTCAAGGGATTGTCTCTCCCATTAGAATGAAAACCAGATGGGTAATTTATTATTCATATTCCAAACACTACTTGCAACACACATTTTCTAATAAACCAGAATGCAATTCCCTATCATGCATTCCCTACCAGAAAAATCTTACTTGTATCTGTTAAAGAGACTGAGATATAGTCAGTATAGTCAGTTCAGGTTCTTTATGATCCTTCTTTAAGCTTGTTAACATTGAATATATCCTAATTAGTTTCCCTTTCAAATTACATTCCTGCTTTCCAAATTAAAGGCTAACATGTTTGACTGACACGTTATTTTATTTCTTTGCCTTTTTGGACAATTTGTAAAAGCATTTTTCCTGAGGAGAAATAGGAATGCTTTTTTTCTTTTTCACTTGCTCCAAGAAGGTAAAAAATTTTATTTATGTCCAGCATAACTTTCTGTTACAAAAAGGAAGAAAATGCCCCCTGAAGCCCACCACTTTATGCTTTTTAGTTTAATGATACAAACGTCTTCTGAAGTAGAGAAGCATAAACTCATTAGCAGCATTTCAGTTCTCTCTGCTGAAGAAGCCTGAAGGAAAGAAACCTTAATACAGAATATCTGATTCTACCACCGAAATTTACATCTTAAACCAAGTTATAACATCCAATTTTATGCAATCTTCGTATCTCAAATTAGGATTTCTCTCTGTTCATTCTGAAAGAGGATTGATCTTAATTGGCTTTATGCTTTACCACTTTTGTCTTGACTTATTTTTGCTTTAAAGCATGAGAGGCTAGAAAGAGGTATGTTATTATGTATATTAGAACATAAACTTTCATGAATGTCATAAGTATATTTAATGGGAAAGTTATCTGTGAGCAATATAATAAAGGAGCATCCTAATGTATACAAGACTAATATATTTATACAAAAATTAATTTAAAATAACATTCAAAAAATAAACCTAATTAAATTCCCCTAATAAACATAAGCAATCCATCACAGTGGAAAAAATAACTAGCCTATGGATATACCACAAAATTGTTTGACTGAAGAATTTTAGGGTTTATATTTACTTTTGTGTTTCAGATGCTCAAGTTCTCATGGAGTGGCAAATAGAGAACTACAAAGCTATAGCAGGAGACTACAGTATCAAATGTGTCTCTGCTTAACAATGTACTACAATAACCCGTTGTTATTTGTCAAAAACACTAACAATACAGCACACACTGTAGAAAAAGGAACTAAATGAGAAGAAACAGAGTGCACCGTTAAGCTAAAATAGATGAATACATAGAGAACCACTGAAGTAAAGTTCTGCTAAGAAACCCCCTCTAGGTCGCTACAACACAAAAGTCATAAAAAATTCATGTGAATAAACTTATCTACTGAGAAGAACCCACATAAAGCCAAAAATATACATCAGATGTGGATCTGTCTGACATATCACAGTAGAGTTTATCTGAAAAAGAAATCCTGCTCTCTACCTAATGTCTAGTCATTTCCCCTTAAACCTGTAAGTAAATCCTTCCTGGACTCCATTAAATGCCTTAAAGAGGACAGATAGATCCATTACCTTTACAAATGATAAAGAAATCTTTCTTTGGAACCCCATCTCTCACAACTGCAGCAAATGGTATGTTTTTTTATTTGAATTCTCACTGTATCTGATTCACACTTATCTTTTGCTTTGATCACTTCTTAAAGCATTTTAAAACAGTTAAAAATAAACTACATCAGCAAATATTCAGCCAAAATTTGACATATCATAGTAACTGCAAAAATAACTTCAATATTTATGATTTCTGGCAAGAATTTTCCCAATCCTTTAACACTTAGCAAAGTGACTGGGCACTGCAATATATCTTCTATATCAATAAATGATTCAGAAACAGATGGTATAAAGCTCCATAAACATTTCAAACAAAAAAAGCCATGCCAATGTTTTCCTGTAAAAGGAAAAGCCAGCCTCAGGCAACCTTGGATGCTAACTTTAGCAGCATTATTTTGGAGAAAAACAACTTATAAGAAAAATAGATTTCATGTCATTTTTACCATGATGGGCCAAAGGTCACTTTGTGTTGTATGTGGCTGCTCAAGACAGCTGTCTGTTCAGCTCTGACTTGGAAATGCCTGTTCATCACATCACTGAATTCAGCAAACTGTGACCTTCATGATCATCTTTTCCATTCTCTCCCATCACTTTCTCCCATCTGGGTGCATGAGAAGCGAGAGCAGCAGTAACACTTCTCCATTCAGTTGTTAATTCAGAATCCTAAACACTGTTTTTTTACTCAGCAAAAAGCACAAGCACTTCCTATAAATTGTTTGATGACAAATTGTACATAAATATGTACCATGAGGGTAGGAAGATATAAATGAAATGTGAACTGTGAAGGCAAGTGAAAGAAGAGCTAAGGAAATCAGGAGCGTGGTGAGGGTGAGAACCTCCCAGACAGGTTTCTGCATGAACTCCAGTCACCATTCCAGGCAGGGGTTGCCAGGAGCTGCACAAGCCCACCCATGCAAAGTGGTCACAACATAACTAACATGTCCGACATCTCTGCTCCCACACAGAGCTGTGAAAGACCATGGCCTTTCTCTCAAAACTGCAGAAAGCTCCTGATGCCATTTGTACCCATGAAGCTAAGACTGAGACCTGCACAGACAGATAAGCAGTACCCAAACCTGTATGGATAAGAATGGACAACACTTTTGGACATAAGTTAAAAGGACAGTGGTCTCATGGATTCCCTCCAGCCTTCATGAGCCAAGTCCTAACTCTGCATCCATCCCCCTTCCCCCACAGGGCCAGAGGCCAGGTCTTTGCTAAGAAAGGCCATGATTAAACCAAAAAGAAAATTTCCCCAGGTAGGCAGTCACTGCTTCCCCCACCTGTGCTTTGGCTTGAGCCCCTGAGGCTCTGCACCTTGTCTCCTCCCACACCAGGTCTTGCACTCTAATCCATGCAGCCACATGCTGGGACACAGGGGGAAAGCAAAGACCTTGCCAGTCTGTACAGCCAAAGGTCAGTATGCTTCCTAAATTCCAAAAGAAACACAACCATAGAATGCATTCAAATATGCCCTTTGGGGGGAAAAAAAAAAGAAAGAAAGAAAAGAAAAGAAAAAAAAAAAGGGGGGTGGGAAGAATAAGAAAGAAAACCCAAGCCTGTAGCGCTCTAGAAAGCCAAATAAAACACATTTCAGGCACAAGCACGTTCATGGAGATCATTATAACCAGAGACAAGAGAGGAAACACAAGCCCAAGTGTCACAGCAGCACATATAAGCAAGATCTCTGGAGCACCAGCATTGCCAGCTTAGCCCTTTACTGCTATGAGGCCTGAAGCCAAATTCCAAATGAAAAGAGCTTCTCCTTCTTTTCAGTAATACTCACCTTCCAGGGCTCACTGATCCCTTACAAGTGGCTCCTGAACACCAGGAATTCATTAAAAAGAACTATTCATGTGAAGTCCAGAGGGTACATACGTGGCTCACAGCTTTACCCCTCTACTTCAGGTAATAATGTTAATTCTGATCCACAGATAACAGAAAGTATTCCTAAGAACAAACGTTCTAGAGTAAAACACCCGTTTAATAAGCTTTTTCTGTCCACAATTTAGACACAATACAGCAACTGCTAGGCTTGCAGGAAGACAAACATTTCCTGTGTTAAAAATATTACCTATTTTGTATAATATTAATTTTTTCATTTCAATTAAAATGTAAATATTCCAATAGCTTCACTTACAGGATGTTTGGCTGAAAGTCTGCCACTCACAGTTCCTGTCTGATTCCATGTAGAGGAAATAAATCCCTGTAATCAAGTAAAGTAAAAAAATTCAAAAAAAGGAAAATTATGAAGACACATAGCTAAATTTTTCTTAATGTAAGTCTCAGTAATAAAAATACACTGCAATCACAACTATAAAAAAGAAATACTTGATAATTTTCCACTTATAAAAATTCTTAAACAGTAAACACTGCAATTATTTCACTCTTTTAGAATTTTACAAGCTACTTTATATATTTCTACCTTTCTCATGCATGTTCGTAGTCCATCCACATAAGTTGATTTCATCTTATGAACCTAAAATACATAAAATTTAAAATAAATTCTTGCTTATAAAGATAAGACAATTTCTCAAATTAAAAATCTTACTTTCCAAATGCATATGAACTGGTTTTGTAGATTTTTTTTTTTTAAGCCAGTTTTATCTTAGTAAATAATGGCTTCAGACTCTGTAATAGCTTAACCTATTAGCATAAGTGAGGTAAGTGCTCCGTTATTAGCCAAAGCCAGGACTTCGCAGGTGCTTGCAAGTGAAGTATTGGAATTCATTGTTTTATGTTCCCAGGTCACTAAACTACACAAAAAAGCCACACATGCAAAAAATCCCAAAACAAAACAAAAAGCAAAACCAAACAAAACCCACAATATTGTTCAGGGGCTTTTTTAAATCCTTGGAAGCTCAGGACTGAAAACCCAAGCATTAAGTGTGACAGCAGACTAACATGGTTGGTTTGGATTTTCAGGAGGCTTGTCACCCAAAAATCCCCCATAACTAGTTATTTCCTTCACTTCATGTAAAGTATTTCTTAAAAACTCAAAAAAATAATGTTTTGCCCTAAGACTGTGGTTTATAGCACTAGCCAAATTTAACAGTGCAGTGTTCCAATTACTTTTGCAATAAAGTTGTTTGCTAGCTCTAATCTAACATAGTGCAAACCAGAAGTATAAACATTTAAAATTGAAAAACTTTTAAGAATACTGACTTTAAAACAATATTTGAATGAACTTACATTAAAGCCAACTTATTTATTTACTTAGCTATGACTATATTAACTTTCTCCTAATTGTGCTTCAATGCAACTCTATGATGTGAAAAATATCAGCTCACCTGACGGTATTCTAAAATTATCTTAGGCAAAGGATGAAGATCTTGCAATTTATTTAGCTGCAAAATCGAGAATGTGAATTACTGGTATACTTTTCTGTTAAGTTATATTATTAAACGAACCTTAACAGAATACATTTTGTAGCAAGAAATTTCCTTGAGAAGCAATCTGGATAAAGAATGATGTCCTTCAAGCAATCCCACCCCAGGCCCAAGGAATTCTTCATTCCTTCCTACCTCCATTAGGAAGGCTGGACATGAGTCCTTTCCATTTCATTTCCCTTCCTGTCCCATATAAGGACAAAAAGATAATGCAGACAAAATCTTTTTCCACAACAACTTTTAAAACTCTGGGATATGATGTGTATGTGTTACCCATGGTCCCTTGCTTATTTTTTGTGCTATGCAGCATCAAAGAGAGAGAGAACATGATAAAAGTATATACAAACTAATACATACATACACACACACACACACACAGATTTATACACACACTATGCAGCAGCAGAATTTCTCCAGTTCAAACCCTAATAAAGGTTCCAGAAAAACTTGAAGAGAAATTGAAATTGTCAAAGCCAAAAGCGATAAAATTAAGTATATTTTTGATTATTTTGATTGGAAACTGCAAACAAATACCGTAAAAAAAAAAAAAAAAGAATAAAATTATGAAAATGGAGATTGGATATTTTTAAGTACAACAGAAAATAATTGGAACTACAATAGTCCAGGATGAAAAATAGATGCAACTGTACTAGAATGCACATTTAAAAGCAAAGTTTTTTTCTTGCTACCAGCAAGAGACAACATATTAAGACTAATTCCAGTATTTGTCTACTGGAAGGTTTTGGCCTACTTTTCTCTAAATAAGCAAGTCTCAGCAATTGTTTGAAAGAGACTACTGGACTAGTATGAGTATTGCTTTGATTACTACACCAAATTTAATGTTCCAACAAAAAGATGATATGCATTCTATTTCACTGGTTGCTCCCGTCTGCCAAGGTTCTCTGTCACTCTCCAAGATTACATATTTGATCTATGAAATCTCCTTCTTCTTGAGCAGTGTGTGGGTTTTATGGTTATACTGTTTGATATTACCTGAGATCATATATGGCAGTTCAGACACTTGGCTGAGAAGTGGAATTTACTCGTTTAGAAACAAATGTTGCCCTTCTACCTTCCCCAGAGATGTCCATTCTCAGCAATGAGTTGTGCGCTTTACTCTGACTCCCATGTGAACTAGAGCAATACAATTGTGGCACCAGATCAGAAACAGGTGCACTTGCACAGAGGCTTCTTATTTTCTAAGAAGGAATTCCATTGCTATTATTATCTTAACAAAATGATCTATTAACGACCTGGATAAGGAGATCAAGTCCAGTCTCAGTCAGTTTGCAGATGACACCAAATTGGATGGAAATATTGATCTGCTGGAAGGCAGGAAGGTTCTGCAGAGGGATCTGGACAGGCTGGATCAATGGGGTCGAGGCAAATCATATGAGGTTCAAAAAGGTAAAGTTCCAGGTCCGGCCCTTGGGTCACAACAACCCCAGGCAGTGCTGCAGGCTGGGGGCAGAGGGGCTGGAAATCTGCCCAGCTGGAAAGGTCCTGGGGATGCTGATTGACAGTGACTGAACAGGAGCCAGGAGCGTGGCCAGGTGGCCAAGAAGGCCAAGGGCAACCTGCCATGTATCAGCAACAGTGTGACCAGCAGGACCAGGGCAGTGATTGTTCCCCTGTACTCAGCACAGGTGAGGTCACACATCGAATCCTGTGTTCAGTTTTCAGCCCCCCACGACAAGAAGGACAGTGAGATGCTGGAGCATGTTTTTAACCCTGGTTTATAGCTGAAATTTAGCTTCAGTAGCTAGTGTGTTTTCCCCCATCATGGAATGCAACTTACTCTTCAGGCATAAATAAGTGAAGTATAATTACTACAGTACAAAAACCGAATCAAGATTGTCAGGAAACTTTTAGATAAATCACAGTTTCACTGGAACATAACTTGGAAGTTTTGCTGAATCATGCAGCTGGTTCTAAAAGCCCCCCCCTGTCTCACCATAGCTTCTGAAGTGGACACCAGTTGTTGTATTTCAGTTCTGTGAAGTTTCTCACACAGAGTATGCAGCTTTAACTTATCAAATAGTACCTACAGTAAGAAAAACACATAAATGTTTCAGTGTTTCAAGTGCTGAAATAGAAAGGAAAATTATTTGGTGCTTGAACTTTGGTCTAGAAAACATATTTCATGATAAATAGAGCATACTGTAGCAAAGAGAACTAACACAAAATTGAAAAGACTAGATCTTTGTTTCTGAGATATTGAAACAGTAATGCAACGTATTTACTAAAAACAAATGCCTAATTCAAATGCAGATTATTCAACACTGTCAGATTTATGAAAAAATGTGTCCCTCACTGAAATCAGAAAAGAAGATAATTAATATAGAAGTTGTAAGGTTATATATGTCTTACAATTTTTCTGTATCAGTAAGAATTTACAGAACATGCACCTTACATAATAATAGCAGTACAATAATTACCTCTCGGAGTTGGTAACTGCTGGTCAACAGGAATTGTTCTCCAGCAACTTGATGAGCTTCCTGTTCAAGCTCTTTGAGCCGCAACTATAAATTAGTACATCATAATTATTCTGTTTATTATTTTCTTCAATATCTGCTAATTCCTAGGTTAATGAGTATTTTATTTAAAAATGGAGTACGTGATACTGTGCAATCATAGCTGGCTATCAACATTTGGTTTAGTAGACTGCTTGTATATTCTTTAATCTACATTGCTTCATGGTCTAGTTAAAAGGATTTACTGCAGTAAAACACACCAACATTTGTGGGAAAAGAATTTAGGTTACTGAAGACTACAGAGATCTGTGAGAATCGGAGTTATGCAAATTACTCTGATAAATTAGTAATCTGTCTGGCCACTGTGATTATCTAGTCAGATTTTATGCTACAAAATGGGACTCTCTTGGAGCTGTTTTTATCAAAGAACGGCTAAGTTGTAAGGAGTATATTGTTTACAAAGAGAAGAAGAGAAATGTGTCACTTCTCAGGAAGATGGTTACTGAAAACTAAGTTCAGAAAGAGTCATCACCATTTTTACTCTACAACTAATAACCCAAAAGGACCTGTACATTTTGCAAAGCTATCTCAGTTCTGGGGCAAGGCTAATGAAGCAAATGTCTCTTTTTTGTCACCTAAATAAATAGGGAAATATCCTACAATGTAAATATTATTAGTTACATTTATAATAATAAAAATACTAAAACCCCCAAACAAACAGTTAGAGTAAATGTGACAAAGGTTCCTTCTCTTTCTAGTGTTACCCTCAGTAAAAGCACAAAGATGATGCTATACAATTTCAAAAAGGAAAACTAAATACAAAATTTACCCCCAGAATCTCTGATGTTTTTTTCAGTTCTTGTTTGTTCACATATATTTTGTGCGTTTCCATCACTGTAAATACAATTATACATTGAGAACATTTTATAATTGACAAATTCAATCTTGCGTGCTTTTTAGAAATGGAATCTCAAACTCACACAGCTGTTATGAGGCTAAGATAACATTTTGTATTCTGAGGTATTGCATTCCACTTGAGCATAGTCAGCAGCTGTGTGAAAACAGTGAAGATTCATATTTTGAACTGAACTTTCATACCTGCCAGAATTTTGATAAGTGGAAGCTCTAATGTGCAAAATAAGTTCCACAAGCCCTGAGCCTGTAAAGCAAGATATAAATACACTCTTCAGTAGCAGCTAATTTCGATCTTAAAACATATAGTAGTGTCATTAGGTGAATCTATTTTCCAGTGAGTAGTATTTCACTTTCTATATATATTCCTTTTTTATATCACGAGACTCTTTGTGGCATGAAATACTACTTATTGTAAATTATAGTATCTAAATGTTGTACCACGTCTTTCTCCGGAGAATAGTAATACATTTTGCAATAGTAACTAATTTGTACAGGAATACTAATAAAGAAATAAAAAAATAAAACCCTTTCCCCAAACTGTTTATTTTTAGAGCAAGCTTCATTTTAATAGGACACACAGTTATCCCTTTTTATTTATTCACTTGAACAATTAAGCAACCATTCATAATTCATAACTGTTTTCATTAGGAAGAAAATAAGAGATGATAGGTTTATGTACGCAAATTAATTACAGAGAACAGGAAGTCTGTTTTCTCTCTAATCATCGAGCAAGACTTGTCTAAAAGGACTTGTCCTCCTCTTGTAGGCTGGATCTCAGTGTTTCTGCACCTTTGGTGTTTCCCTGCTGCCTTCCTTCACAGACCGTGTGTTGTACTGCTGGGCCCCTTGGATATCCAGATTAATACGGCTCCAACTCATGGTCTAAACCCTACATTTGCTACCATCAACTTCAAAGAAAACGCCTAGGAAGTTATTATTATTATGGCACTTTT
This sequence comes from Scytalopus superciliaris, assembly GCA_013400415.1. Classification (NCBI taxonomy): domain Eukaryota; kingdom Metazoa; phylum Chordata; class Aves; order Passeriformes; family Rhinocryptidae; genus Scytalopus; species Scytalopus superciliaris. Next base: position 277,942 of record VXBX01005467.1, read on the forward strand.
CCAGGCAAAAAACAAACACAAAAAACCCCTCTCACTAAAAAACTTCTTGAGATGCATTCTGAACGGCAATAAGAGGTTAAATAGAATGAACCAGTTCACTTGGAAGGGAGCTGCAATGGCCATCTAGTCCCACTGCCTGATCAGTTTAGGGCTGACTAAAATTTAAAGCCTGTTATTAACAGCACTGCCCAAATGCCTCTTCAACACTGACAGGCCTGTGGCAGTGACCACCTCGCTGGGAAGCCTGTTCGGTGTTTGACCAATGTTTGGTTAACACAGTCCAGAGCAAAAGATACACTGAGAGGTTTTGTACCCAAGGAATACATAGGAAGAAACAGCTATATTATGTTCTACCTCTGGTAACACTTCTTAGGCTGTAACAAACAGATTTAAAATACCAAAAGAAAAGTCACAATATTACGAACATTTCCTGTTCTCAGAATCTTCATTTAGATACTCAGTTAACTGTTGCAGAGGAAAAGCTTCTTCTAAAGATTGAGATTATTTCCTCCTTCTAGAAAAAAATGGCAAATTCAATGGGCAATTTATTTTAAATGTTGAGTGCCAAAGTAAACCAGTAATGACTGAAGCGTTCTATTTAATTGGATTCTAATTTGAATAAGAAATACATCATTAACTCTCTATAATTCCTGATAATACTTCAAAGTTATTTCTAACAAGTTCTTTATATGTCTTACCTTTAAATCATGAGTAAGGTCCATCATTATATTATAAAGCTTCTCCAAGTTAACACCTATGTTTTGATACTGATATGAATAAATGAAAAGTAAATCAATAATTGTAATGCTAAAATAAAAATATTTCAAGTCCTATCTTTTTTAAAAGTATTAAATTGCAAAAATGTGGTTTTTCCTGCTTTTCTGTATGTCTCCTGTTACATTAAGATTTTAGAAATGCTCTTAAACCTCTGACAAACCCAATTCATGAATACAGAACTACAGATTATGAACATTCCAGATTTTACCTCTTCCTTCATGTACATTTTGCACAGACGGAGTATGGAGAAACAGTATCAGACTGTCTGTGATATTGAAATCAGAGTTCTATTACTACTTGCAAAATGAGGAAAAATTCCTTGCAGTTTTCTTTCTCATATGAGAACTACCACTCTTCTGTGCCAGAACTGTTCACTTCCTTCCCTTCTGTTCCAGAGGGGTTCTGCACATGCCACCTCCTTCAGCTGGCTAGGATACCATTTTGAAATGCAGACAGACACTGAGAATATGATTGTTAGCTCCAAGAACATGATCACTAAAAATACACTTAATTAAGCCTATTAAATTTTGTTTAACAGGCTAATACACTAAAATTAAACAGTAAATCACTGCTTTTCGTTACTAAATTCCTGTGATCAAGGATGGGAATGTGAAATACGGTTCACTTGATCCCATCCTGAACGTGGAAAGGTGCCCAGTGACAGGCTTCCATTGACACCAAGATTTCTCATCAGTGAATGCAGCAGTGACATGAACAGTAAGATGTTTAGCACAAGTTCCAGCAAAGGAATATGGGCCATGACCTCTTTGGCACAGCATTAGACAAGCAGCACATCTGTGCCAGAGGTGTGTGGGTGAGTAGCAGGTTATGGAATAAAGCAGCAGTGATTCCAAGGACTACAGTGGGTGGACAAGACTGGGACAATACAGAGGGAGCTTCACTGAAGTAGTGAGGCATGAGGCAGGATATGTCCCTTACCACAGATCCCTCTGGATGTACAGACAGCTGTCAGAAACTCACCAGTAAAGCCAGACCAAGAAGGCTGAAGAGATAAATCTGGCAAAGAGCCAGGATTCACAGGAAGAACTGGGACTCACTGAGCAAACAGAAGAGCCAAAAGGGAAGTGTGAGAGTGCAGGTAACAAATTAAGGAATAAGGAATGGTGGAGAATAATCACAGGATGTTACAAGGAGGCATTAACTGGGACTTGAGTGAATAAGTCAGCAAAAAGGCTCTAGAGATGGTTGGGGCAAGGAAACAAACTAGACCTGAAGCAGAACAGGAAGGAAACATGATTTCAATATTTAACTCAGAGCTGGGAATCAGGATGACAAAGTTGAGAAATGATAACTAAGAACAGATGTGCTATCTGAAGAACAAAAGACTGAGTCAAGCCAAGGAAAGAGATGAGATTAAGGATGCTGACTCACAGGAGGGCTACCACATATAGAAATAACCAACCAGTCTATGGTTTCTGCCTGTTTGTTTGTCCATCCCTACACTAATAGCTTAGCCCATGAAGTATCTTCTGAAGAACTGCAATTTGCAGCCAGTGTTTTAAAGTGGCTCTGGTTTTCTCAGAAGTGTCTATACTAATGGGTATGTGCTGATACAACTGTCCTCTGTGCTCTGAGCCCACTTGACATCTGTGGACTTGTATCATAAAAGGCCTATAATCATATTGTGATATTTGGTCTGAACAACAAAGGCTGCAGAAAAGTGAATGGTTTAAAAAAAAAGAAATCATTTAGGTTGCTGCACATCATCTTATCATTCAAACAACCTCCAAAAGCCAGTGTGTCAGTAGATCACCCTGGCCCAAAACATGCATACCAAAATTTTATAATATTCTGTACATGTGTTTCAATAGGAATATAGGAAGACATTCAATAGGATATAGGAAGAAATTTCTATAGTGCTGAGGATAAAATCTCAGAAAGTTCATCCCACATGAATAAACATCCAGATCATTTCATTCACGTGCTTGAAGGTTCACATTTGACTCCCTGCTGTTCCCCAGCCTGAGATGTGGTGTCTTTACCAGCCGTGAAATGTAGCAAAATTGCTAATAACAATCAACTAAATACTAGGCTACAAGTTCACAGGAACTGGAGAAGGTGGCATTAGACATTTGGGAAAAGAGAAATGGAAATCATTTTTCAAGGAAATGGAAAGAAAAAAAGATGAGATTATACACAAATTAATATTGTTACTGAATTTTACAGTTTTGAAAGAAAATTCCACAGCTCTTCCGGGAGAATTAGATCCTATTTTGGTAGAATGCAACAAAACCTTACCTTCTCCCCTTTATATTTCCAACAAGTTGTATGAATAGAATAATTTTCTTCCATTAGAAAAGCATTATCTCTTTTTTCATGCAATATTTTGTAAGCAAAAGCAATTCTTGTATCATTTCCTTCCCCTTTCACCCCAACCACAAACAACTGAAAACAAACTACTTACAGATGCATTTCTCAAAGTGCCCGTATCTGTATTTTCTGTTCCCTTTGAAAAAGACTTTTCAAAATACTTCTGTATTAAAGATTGAAAGGAAGGAACTGTGTCGCTGGGGTTTATCAGCCACGCTGCAATCCTTGGATCTAACACAACACTATCGGCAACTACAAAAATAAGTTATTTCTGGCAATCAAAATATTTAAATTGCCCCCCATGATAAAAAAATACCTCTAAAGTTTTGCCCATCTTTCCTGCAACCACACATCATAAAAGGACAAGTATTTACTCAACAAAAGTGTCAAACCTTGAATTTGCAGCTGTAACAAATGGTCAATATCATGATTACACAGGAGTAAGCTCAGTATTAAATATTATTGAAGAGGGTTATTTTGTGAGGTTGTGGTAGGGTTTTTTTTCATTGGTTCATTTTTTCAAGTTTTAGCATATAAGTAAGCCTTTGGTTCTTTAGATTTACTGTTAAATCCCCTCCTTCTTACTCCTGAAAAACTTAAAGTTTTTATTATGAGTGTCTCCCTCTCGTACACTTTTGTTGTTGACTGGTATCTACAAGACTGATATTTGGGATCAGGGAGAGATTTACTTCCTAGTAATCACTCTGAGATTGTTAATGTTTATTATGAATTCATAATATGAATTCACATATGGGTGCAGAACACATTATTTCCAAAATCCAGAACCTTTAGTCCTATAGGATCATATGTGCTTACACTGCACTTTCTCTCATGCTCACATAAATGGGTAAGACAGAGGAAGCCCAGTGCTGTTTCAGTTCCCTTTGAACCACAATCTCAACATGTGTACTGCAGTACTACAAAGAACAGGGAAAACTAGTAACTAGAATGCTTTGTGATATATTCAAAGATAAATCTAAGTACCCTCTTCAGTAACACCTAAATTGGTTCAAATGGTGACCCACAGGTACATTTATAGAGAACTCCATGCTACACAACCTTACAGACTCGAGTACCTGAAAACAAACCTTAATGTCTATAATGCAAGTTACAGCTGCAGGACTGCTTTAAAGAGAATTTTTAGAGTTTTTGTTTGTTTTGTTGGAGGGGTTTTGTTTGTTTTTCCCCTTAGCAGAAATAATTCGTGAGGAACCATCAACTTCCAAAGTTTAAAAACCTAGCCAAGAATTATTTTGGTTACTAGAAACTTCAGATTCAAATCGCATTCATCAGATAGGATCTAACCTAGACCTAGCACTGCTGTGGACAGGTTATAAAACTATCATTACTTATGCCTTCTGTTTGTAGTTGCTTTTAAAGTCACACTCAAGAGTCTTATTTGTTCCTATCAAAAAACCAAGGATCCATTCAAATAATTCCTAATTATGACAACTATGAGCATCTCTGGGATTTATTTTAGCCTTTCCTTTGAGCAGAGGAAGCTTTTTTCTGGGGAAATGAAACGAGAAGTAGTTTGACCCTTTCAGCCATAGTCAGGACTGTGTTGATAGCTTTTGTTTCCACTGGAAGCTATTCTTAAATTACTCAATGATTTGATTCCTGCTCTGAGAAGAAATACATCATCTTTGCACGTCAAGCCTCTGCCCACAACCCCCAAGAAGGATGTTCTTTTTCATGAGACTACACTCATTTTCTCAAAATATTACTTCACCACTAATGTAGCTATTTCTACACCAAGGGATTTTAACAGAAATATCACAATCACAGAGATTATAGGATGAGATCATAGATTCAACACTTACCTTGCTTCCAGCTAATTTCATTACCATTAACTTGAAGTAGAGTTCTCAGGAAATCTTTTGCATTGAAGCAAATTACTGGAACTTTGCACTGTAGCATTTGAAACAACACTTGCCTGCACAGAAGTAGTTCATTAACACACACTATATTGCTACTAGATTTAGTGAACCTATTTACTTTATTAATTTCATTAGCACCTAATATTCAACAGTTAACCCAAGACATTTCCTTATACCTATTAGAACAGAATACTGCATTTCAAATATTAAATTCTTATTCAGTAATACCCAAAGCTTCATTCTATAAGAAATTAAACATCCTAGCAGATGAGCCTTATCATATATTCATAAAGAAAAACTATGTCATTTTTTAATAAGTTCTATTCTGGTCAACATAGAAAAATAGTAATTTCTTATAGAGCATTTTGATGGTATGAAATCACAGTGTCAAGGGTTTGGACCTATTAGAAACCACATCAATCCTAAGGTATTATTGTATGCAATATAGGTTCACTATTAAACAACTGTACCATTCTTACAACAAATAATTACCTACCTATAAGTTTCATCTAAATGCTAATGCCTTTATTGTTATTATTGAATTTTTACCATTCATATGTACATGCTTTATTGAATTGTTATTCTCAAATCACAATAACTTACATTCAAGCTGACAAGTTACTAAATTGATTGTCACATAACTCCAATATTACAGCTGGAGAAGCACAGGTAAGCAAAATGACTTGTTTAAAGTCATTCTGGAGCCATGGCATAGATTCAACTAACAATCAAATCCAACATCTTGAAAATGAATTCTTTGTAATTTAATAACCCAAATTCAGCATTTGATACTGAAAGTTATAAAACAGTCTGATAAAGTTTTAACATGCAACTATTACATCTAAGAATCAGATTCAGTTCTCATTTCTCCCTTTATGGGATACAATTTCCAACTTAATAGGCATAAAAATGGACTTTGGTTATTACAACTGGAAGTTCAAAACATAATCCCACTTTTTAAAAAAAATTTGTTCCAAGTATTGAACAGATACGTGAAGTATTTACTTTAAAAATTATACTGTATTATTACTGAATATTAGTAAAACTTCATTTGAGATCTCAAAAGTCATTAAAAAAACCTGTACTAAAAAGACTAAAAATAATACCAAAGCTCAAATAAGGTGCTTACTGTAATAATAAAAAAAATACTAGATAAGAAATGCAGTTCAGGAATGGAAGATAAAATACAAGAAATATAAAAATGGGTGAAACACGTTCTTTGGTGCCATATAGCTTTAGCTGCTCACGAAGGATTTTCAGGTGAATGTAAACAGCTCCTGCCAGAATCCCAACCTAGTTCTGCAGGGCTGCAGTCAGTGACATGCTGAGCCCAAAGGAATAGTCTGTTTTTATCTGGTTTGTATTAGCCCAGACAATACGAAACTCAATGACCTTGACACATAAGGAAATTAAGCCTATGCTCTGTAACCAACATCACTGCTGCTAAAAGCGTATGTAAAGCAAAATAGGATTTTTTCCTACATGCTCTCACCAAGAAAATTTCATGTGAGTCTGTTCTTGTTCCCAGAGAGATGATCGTTCAGTTTTTAAATAAATTAATTTATCATTTTCATTAGCAACATTCCAAGTACAGCCAGCTGAAGTGTGACTGGGAGCGAAAGGGTGATCAGGTTGCTTCTTCACTAGCACAACAACTCCTTTTACTGATGAGGTTGAGACCTGTTAAGTATAATTACAATACTGTTTCCTCTGACAGATCTTGTGCAATCTTATAAAGGAAAGCTCTGAAACATTTTACAAAATGAAACCTACTATGTACACTAGAGTCATTTCATACACCACTGACACAGTAGAGGAGCAGGCAAGTGTTTCAGTCTTGAAACAAAAATCCACAGTGAGACATAGTAGAAAGTAGAAAAAAGATATTCTAATTGAGTCTCACTTTAAGTACACAAATGTCTGGTTAGCCCAAGCGATTTCATTTTCTTCAAGTTTTACTTGGTAATCTAAACTAAAATGTAGTCTAAGTATAATGTTTACCTCATTTTACATGTATATTTTCATATGCAATACACAAAAGTGGATCCCAGTGAACATGGGTTTGTGTTTATCAGTCACAGGCACATTCAAACAATTCTACAGAACTGACTCTAAACAAAACTCATCCTTCACTAACCTGTTCTGAGTTGAGCTGTGAAGAACCATCTTGAAATATCATAGTAGTTACAAAAGCCACTGCCTGTTTTATAGTTGCAAGCAGTTGTCTTTTTTCTTCACATCCTAAAGTGCTGATATCACAGGGATAACCTTCAGAAGCCTCTGTTTGTCCAGAGCTACAGCTGTAACTTCTCTCATGTGAAGAAGTGCAGGTCTTTACATGTAATCTTCTTGTTTTCTCTGAACAAGATGTAGACACATTTTGCTTTCTTTTAAGAGGAACAGCTATTTTCTTTTCCCCATCCTTCAGCCTTTTTGCTTCTACTGAAAGATTTCTTTCTTGATATCCCCATGTTGCCAAGCCTGAATCCTGGTAACAGCTCACTATTTTAGTATCTTGACAGCCAAGCATTTCATTGGTATGCACTGTCCTGACTATCTCACCAGCAGTACTTTTTTCAGGGCTGGCAGATGTTTTTAAAATGGCAATTCTGGAATCACAAACCTCCTGGGAAAATTGGAAATTTTTTAGCAAACCAATTATTCAACTTACTAGGATAAATAAAAAATGTACTAATTTAACTTACATAACCTCTAAAGAAAGCAATATACTATGACAATTTGTTGATCCTAGTAAAACAGAGTCAGTTTAGGGCAAACACATTACATGAACCAAAATTCAAGTAGTTTTCAGTAGAGATTATTTTGTGAACATCCACTATTCACATCCACAACCACTGTTTTGGTTTTTTTAAATCTTAGTCCAACAATCAAAAACGGCAAATTAACAACTCTAAGATGCATCTAGTCCAGTATCCTGTCTGCCACAGTGGCGAGGCTATTAGTGTCTGAAGAGAGGAGGGTCTGCTCATCTTTAGCTACAATATTCAGAGCATTTTTCATGACAGCTTAGTTTGTTAAATAACTTTTGGCAAGTAACCTTAATGATTGCTTTGGAATCCAAGTACAGGAGTTAACTCGATCTCTTCAAGCAACTTGAAAGATTTTAGGCCATAACAAATGTACATACGAAAGTTGCACTGAAGAACTATTATCAGGTGTATGAATAAACATTACATTCTATTCTGTTTAAGCCACTATACCTTGAACAGTTTTCCTACTCCAGGAGAGGCCCTGGGCCCCTTTACAGCAGCATTCTACTAAACAGCATTAAGCAGCCTGCTGCATGGTAATGTTTTGTTTCTTATTTCCTTCATAAATGTTTTCCTTACTGCCTTCATAAATTTCCTTGATATGCTACTTGCTCTAATACTTTCTTACTGTTTATTTTGCTAGTTTCTTCTACAGCCTCTTCAGCTGTGACAGATCCTGTCTTGATTTCATAAATAAGGACTCTGGAATGGCAACCAGTGACCTTTCCAAGATTCCCCAAGGTAGATGTGTGTTTAACTATTTACAGATTATACAGAGTTTTATCTTCCCTCGTCTCTTTATGCCTCAATCACCAATAGGCCTTAGAAGAGCTGGCAAGCTTTCTACTCCTGAGGCATTTGAAAAAAACTATGTATTAGTTATGCATTTGCAAGCTGTTCCTCCAAGTTTATTTGGACTATACTGGTATATATTTCATTTCACTTAGTCAAATGAGGTGAGTATATAAGAATACAAATACTACTAAGTTCACATTTTTGCATGATGACATTTTTTGGTAGTGTCCTTCATACTGTCTCTTGGCCATACTACTTTTTCCTGCACAGATTTTAATATTTATTTTACATTTTCAATATTCTGTTTTGAATAAATCCCTATGCTATCTACAAGTGTTCTTATTTGAGGCCAATTCTTAACACTTTCTTTAAAAAAGCTCCTTCAATTTTATCTATTTTCCTCTATTGAAATTAAGCACTACTGTAGTATCTATCTTTTAATGCCTCAGAAAGATTATAGTCTCTGTCGGAGCATCTTTTAGCAGGAAGATTTTGAATCTAATCTCACACAGAATCAAATAAAAACCACATTCTCTCCTGAGTTCTCTAACTCTTCCACAAAGCAGTTGTCTCCTCATTTTTAGCTGGAGCTTCATGCATAAGTTTAACAATCACCCACTTCACTGAAAAATGACTGAAGCTTCTCAAAATGACTGTATTTTCAGCTCTTCTAGCACAGTCTCCTTCAGTACCTCTGCTGTCACTGCCATTCCAAAACAAGTTATTGCTGTGCAGGACTCCCTTCAGTCCCCAAGATGACAGTTTTCACTGATCAAAGGACACTGTCCATCTCTATCCAATCTGGACTGATTTGAGCAAGCCAGAATGACAAAGCCAGTAAGTTTGGGGGGCGCTTTTTTATGGCTTTGCAATATCCCTCAACCCAGTTCCCATATTCCTAAACCTCAGAACTCTGGAGTCTAAAGATGAAAAAGGCTTAAGACTGCTTGAGATCTTGCTTCACAGGATCAACTCTACAGCAACAGTACAATTACCATGTTCTAAGTAAACAGAAAAAGGAAGCTAATTAAGCTTTTGCTACTACCAAAATGAATAGTGGCTGTTCTGAATGAAGACAAATTAAATAGACTTAGACAATGCTAATCAAAAAGTGGACACTATAAAGTCACCAGCAGTGGAAAAATAACATGCTTGAGAGCCACAGAAAGACAACTAATTCACTCAAGTGCATTCACCAGTCAAACTGCAAATAGTTTTATCATTTAACACAGCAGAATAAGGACACTCCAGTAATTATAAAATCAGGAATAAGCAATTCTCTTTTAAAGGTTCAAAAATAAGAACAATGCAATTTGATTATCAAGTCAGAATAATACAGCTGGTACAACAATTAACCATAGGGAGAAAGAGCAGCTTCCGTGAAGAACTGATGCTCTATTAGAAATAACTACATGGCTGGAAGTAGAGAAAACTCCCAGGATGTAGTTTCATAATTTATGTCAGTGTAGGAAGATTTGACTAGATGCAGCACATCAAAATTAGCAACTCATCACCACAAAAAGGTGTTCCACTACTATCTATATGCACCCACAGCTGCATGAGCATCTATGAGCCAATGTAATTTGTAGGAAACTTTCCCACTCCACAAAAGAAATCAGTTTTCTGCATCCTGATCAGCCTGAATGGACTTGCTGAAGTGTGCAACATGCACCAGTCAGAGTAAGGAAGGCTGTGAAACTTGCAGCTGGGACAGGAGTACACTTGCAGCATCTGCAACTCATCGATCAACACAATGGATTTTACACTCACAGCCTGAGCTGGGGCTGCTGCAGTTTCCCATTCCCACTCTTGCTCTGGCACTCACTCACATGTTCATCAAACCAAATTCAGAGAGATGATTAAGCCCAAAATTAAACTTCCTAGTAAAGAGCAATTTTTCATCTGAATCAGCTCACTTTATTATTATGTGGCAGTGATTGTTCAGTGACAGAACCCTGAGAACATTTCTAAACCCTGGTAACTGTCTGAATGTGGCAACCTCATTCTGATCAATCTGCCATAAAAAAGCAACTTCCTGTGGAAAAGGTAACAAGTGGGGCCAAGACTCTCATAGGTAAAAAAATGCCAAGTGCAAAATAGGACAGGAAAAGCTATCTGAAGTGTGAGTGTATAAAATATATTGTGATAAAGCTTGTTACTAAAGAGCCACTGTAGAACTTCAAACCTGCTATAAAAAGACTGCTTTTAGTGGTTTTCAATCTTACAAAATGCTTGCCTTTTCATTTCTCAGATGTGCATCCTTATCACCTAGTTTATTTTCCTTTGTCTTCTCTATACCTTTAAAAAAGAAGAAACAATTTGCAATACAAATGAATCTGCAAGCAGTGCATATAACTCAGGTTACATACAGGGTTATATTACTGACACTTTTAACCAAATCTAAAATAATTGTAGTAAAATTTTCCTAGACAACCATTTTATCAAATTAGTATCACTCATGCTTAAAAAAGCCCTGCAGGTTCTGAAATATGCATGTGCAAAAGCCTGCTTTGTCACCATTAAGAAAAAAAATTAATTTAAATTCACTACATAGCAGACAAACATTTTCCACCGTACTCAGAAGAGGCAGTACTGTAATTCCACAAACAGGCATATTTCCTTCTTTCAAGATAAGACAATGCATTTTGGTAAAGGTAAAGCTGGGGGCACAGGTATGAAGGAAAAATAAATCCAAACACCACAAACATCACACATTTTAACTGTTTTCTTGGAATTAGGCAGTATTAGTCCACAAGAGCTTTGTTCTATAAAGCACTATTTGCATATACAACTTTAGCATATCATGCCCTACAGTGAACTGACCATATTTCACGTGGGGATGATTTTTTCACACTGCTCATCCTGCAATAGAGCAGGTATTGTAAGAACAGCCATGAACAGAGAGCAAGGAGAATTCAGACCTACACACAGACAGAAAGGTAAGGTGATACCAGTCCCAGGAGAAGCAGGGTGGCCACCCGTGCTGGGTCTGGCAGAGAGCACAGCACAGCTGTTAGTCTGGGCCCACCACTGAACTGCCAGGGATCTTTAGCCTACGGCTCAGAGAGCAGACAGAGGCTGCAGTTTCAAGAAGGCTTTGTAAATGCACCTCAGGAGTCATGCCATGGCCAGTGAAACCATTAAAACAGGAATCTTCTTTTCTGCCCTTAGCATTTCTCAGAAGTCCCAGGAAGAGGAAAAGCAAGTAAAGACTAGAATGAAAGAGTAAGGGGCAAGAGGATAGCAGTAATTACAATCCCAGTAGGTATAAAGTGGAACAGGGAAAAAGACAAATTTCTTGAAGTGCAGGTCTCTTCAGAATTTCCATTTAGGATTACTTTACTACCCAGCCAAAAGACACCTCCTGGGCAAAGTATGTATTTTGTCCCCACATACAGAGTACAACACTGAACTGCTGTTGTCAGCTATGAATTTGCATTACCAACAGCAAGACACTTTCTGAATTTAACATACTGACAACTCACCTCAAACAAACCATAAGGTGATGCATTTATTAAAACTGTTTTAAAAAACTTCTGTCTACACAAATCAAGACCCTGTACTTAAAACACAGGAAAAAAAGGGTATTTTCAAAGACCATCTTAGTTCCTAAAAGAAAATAAGCTTATTACTACACGTTGGTGTACATGTAAAATCAGCCATTTATCTCCAGCTCAAACTTGTAGCCTGATCTGTTAGAGAAGCCAATATGGCATAGGTGTATTTGTAGTTTCAAACATTTTAGGTTTGGTTTCCCTGACACTTTCTACAACAGTAACAGTATAAATTAAGAATGATAGTATTTTAGTTTACATTCAGTGCTTGCAATTGTTTCACAGCAAGATACTTTTTCTTGACAAATTCACCCTCCAGAGAAGATGATGAGGATTACATTTCTCTCCTCCAGCACACAGTAATCAGTATAACAAGTACTGAAGATATGCAACTTCCAGTTTCTGAATTATGACAAAGTATCACCAGATGGCAGCAGAAACCCATTCTTGCCCTCCAACTCCTTAAGGCTTGATGGAAACATTACAGTTCCACTGCCAAGATAACCACAGAATTGCACCAACTAGGCCAAAATTGCAGATATTTGTTCTATTTGAACTCAGTATGTACCTTCTAGAAGACAAACAGCTTTTTCATTAAGTAGAATTTAAAAATCTATCAATAAAATACAGTTTGAAACAGACCAACTAACATGAAAGATTGTTTTTAAGGGAGGTGAACTTTTTCTTCTTTCCAGATCCACAGTAAAGCTATATAGATCTATATCTATATATAAGATATTTTCTAAAAGCAATTCCAATAAATTTGTTAAGCCTGTATACTTGAAACAATTGTTGAGTAATTACTGCATTGAAAAAAAAGAGCAAGAAAAGCTTGTCATGTGACCTGCTGCCACAAAACGCTTATACTGTTCTTTCACTCCCCAGTAAGCAGGGATTTAGCAGCACTACAAAGACAATCACAAGCTCATTTGGCTAAAGACACCAGACACCTTCATGGTGTTTCAAAAAAAATAAGAATCTGTAACTTTACACCTTGAGAGTGAGTGAATGGACCAAGAGCAAACAAAACACAACATAGTTATTGCACAGCACTGAGAGTGCCCCAGTCTAAGACAGAAAATATTACTCAGGAAAATTAAGGCAGAGAAAATTACAAGGTAGCAGGAGAAGTCAAATGGGAATTAAACTAAGGCTGAAAAGAAATCTGATTTTGTTTAAAATCATCTGAGCTTTGGTCCCAGATGTACCACGTACAATGTACCATTTTGAAATAATCTCATCCCATATTTCTTCAAATGTGTATCATATCACTGATTGACACAGCAATGAACTACTACTTTGTCACTGTTACATGACCAGGCTCCATTGATCCCATACTTTACTACTGAAAGAGGAGCCTGAACCATAATGTATATAAAACTGAGGCTGCAAAAAACAGGAACAAATCCCATGGATCAAATAATATTCCAGGATCTAGCTCTCAGGAGAAAACAAACAACTGAAATTGTGCAAAACTCTTAACTTTCTATCTACTTCCTTCCAGAGATACAAGACTGACAATTGCATGCAAGGAATTGAGAATAAAAATTGTCTTACAAAACCTCTCCAGTATCCACAATGTTCTAAGTAAGATTTGCCCAACAGAAAGATCTGCTGAGGCACTTGTGACTTTACCTAAATTGCTTTTTCACTGGGAATTTTGTTGACTCTTCCCCCTAGAATCTCACAAGGCTGGAGACTTCACAGGCCACTTGGTAAGTTCCTAGTACCTCTAGTGATCTTTAAGTATCTAGTCCAGAGTCAAGTTTATATATATACACATCTAATTTATTACATTTAATAGTATTAGTTAAGTAACAGTTTGAAATTCACATCTACTTCTACACCACATAAAACAGAAAGAAAAAAATCAAATTGAGGGTACTGCTCCTTGCACTTGCATAACATTTTTTAATCAGAAAAGTCACAGGTACAGTTTAATTCCTTTTCTAAACCTATAAACCTCAACTCTCATATTTTTTTCCCCTTCCCTATTTAAAAATGAGAACTAGAGGTTTGATATTGTTTCATTTGTGTTCAATTTTTTAACTGAAAATCACTTAAATAGGCTAAGATTTACTCACTCTGGTTATTTTCTCTGTTAGTCTGAACTTTTACAGGAATAGACTGCAAAGCTGTCATAATCCTCTGAGCTGTATTAGATAAAGGCACTTTAGAAATCTCACATCCTATGTACGTGTACCGCTCCATTTTTAAGATTAAACCTAAACACAGAACACACAAATTATTAATTAATCAGGGCCATGAATAATCCTCATTTATATTCTGTTGAAATTAAAGACAAAACATAGTGAACATGTTCAGCCATTCATTCTCAATAGAAAATTACATTTCCTTCCAGACATGCCTACTAGTATCATATTGTAAATAAAAATGTAATAAAGACTAGTATCTTTAAAATAGTGTCTTAATACACTGATAAAAAAATCAGCAGTCTTAAGAACAGCTAACTTGTACTAAAAAAAAAATCTGGCAAATAAATCAAGAATTTGGTGTGTCTGACATACCTTCCCCCCATCCCCAACATCTTTCAGCTAGTCTAGCACATGCATACACTTACTGTTATTGCTCAGATTTTATCAGGAAAAAACCAGCCAACTTTCAAGTAACTGCCAAAATTGAGCCAAGACAAGATGAAAGAAACAAGCATTACTATCATAATATACAACCATTAGTTATGTGCTGTTTCAGAAAACATTTATCTTAGTTAAAGGACCTCTATTTCTTAAATTTTGTATAATTGATGCATTCAAGTACTTTTATATATTAGTAGCTTTAAAACAGTTACTATAGTTTGTCAGTTTGAGAAACTGATCAGCAACATGTATAGTCTCTACAAGCTTTGACCACAGCTGTTGTTCTAAATTTCATCCTTTTCTGAAAAGGAGCTGCTTTTCCAGTTGACCTGGCCATATTCTATAACACAAAAAAAAATACTTGGAGAATCCCTAGATACAACACACATTGGAGAATCACAAATAATGGTGTCCATACTGATGCCCTGTTATTTTACAGTTAGACCAGAAGAATGCATAAAGCTTCCCCTAAACACAAGAGAAACATCCAAGGTTTTCAAAGGACTTAGAGGATCCAAGCTGTACAAGTGAATCACTCCACCAAAAACTGCTGTTTACTAAATTATTCCTATACAAGGTAGTAATTGGAGCTCTGTTACTCTGGTTTTCTCCACTAAATGATCAAACTGTCAAGTTTACCCATCAAGAAAATAGTTCCTCTGCTTGCATTGAAGTATTCTTCTTAGCTGGAGACCACAGGCAGATTGCAATTTCGAACACTTACTAGTGCAAACATTTGTATCCAGATTCAAACAGGAACATCCATCATGCTGCACTAGTACTGCCTGCATCTATCCAGCTTAAATTAGTGAATGTGTGAAGGAAAGGGAAAGAGAGGCAGAGTGCCTTTCTTTTCCCTGATGTACCCAGAGTCAGAAGTATAATCTTTCCCCACACACAGCTCCTCCTAACTCATATAATTAAGAGCAACCCTTCTTTCCCACACAAGGTTAAAGTGCTCCCTGACTTCTCAGAGTGGGAAGCAGCAATCACAGCCTCAGGGGCAGATCAAATGAGAACCCCAAAGACTAAATATAAACAAGGCACTATGCCTGAGAACAGGCCTAAAACCAACACACAGATTCACCATAAATATTGACCACACTGAACTCAATGTATAGAGTTTGGCATTTAATAATAAATACAAAGTATTGAGTTAAGCAGCATGAAATCCAGACATAAAGACACTCCAAAAAAAAAAATTAAACATTTCAAAATAAGTTATGCTCACGTAAAAGTCTCCCATCAAAACAGTTTTAAGACCACTGTTAGTGAAGTTAAAGCTGATACACTAACCTTCATCAATATGTACAGTGCTTGAGAGCAAGCACAGCTGATTCCATCAAAATACAAAAGACTGGAAGTTTTCATACTATAAAAGCCTATTTAGTTCCATTGGTCTACTGGGAAGCTGTACAAAAATTCGATAAACAGGCTAACAATGCACATGAAAGAAGAAGTATGAAAGGATCAGCACACTGAATTGAAATGCCTATCATTATAAATTACAGCACAAACTCGGAAGTCCAAAAGATAAATTTAAAATTCTTTTTCTTTGACAAGCCCAGTATAAGCATGGATGGGTTTCAATGGAGAAGACAGGCCATAAGTTAAATTAAGAGATGTTGGAATGGTCTTAAAACAGATGGTCTTGGTAGTTAAAACAGATTCTGGTATATATTCCAACACATTTTTATCAAAACCAAATCTTCTTAGGAGAACTCTAAGGGAGACGATTATGGAGTATCTGCCTTGGAGAACCTTCCTCTTCACTAGGAGCACATGACACTCATGTTCCAAAATCTGGGATGCCTCCTCCACATTTATTTTGCGGTTCACAATCAAAGGTTCTCAGCACGCAAGAAAACTTAACTCAAGGGTGTGAAACGTTCCTTTTGGCGCTATGCTGTGTGCAGCAGAAATGAACCTACAGGCCAGCAGAAGAGCATTCTGGACATAATTCTTTCAAACAACCAATGCATTACTTTGTATCCAAGAGCTTTGACAAAACTGAGCTTGAACTCGGCGGGCAGATGCCAAAACCCGCAAAGCAGCACCCAATCCAAACTGGTAACACACTGCGGTGACAGGTAAGTGTCAGCTTGACAAGCTAATGTTTATCATTCCATAAACTTGTAGACAGTTTACATTAATGTTTTCCTTTCTTAAGAGTACGCTGAAGTTTAGACATTAAGGACTCCACTGGCTGTGAAATTCTCATCTTCCAGACCACTGGCTTTAGCCTGAGACTCAAGTTTCTCCACCATCTCTTTCAAGTGATCCTCGTCGTTGAAAAAATACACATACAAGTCTCTTTCCATCTGTTGCAGCTTATTGGACTCCAGAATGCTTCTCTTTGACTTCAGATCAGCAACCAGATCCACGAGGAGTTGATTTAGTTTATGTAGATCAACTTCCAGTTGATGAAACTGCTCAGTAAGTTCCTAAAAAAAAAGAAAGATAAAAAATTACTACTTTTATATTGTTAATACATTAGCTGAATATACAAGTTTTTTTGCTTTGGGAAGCCACTTTTGTTTATAATTGGAAAGTAATCAAAAAAACCGAAAACCAACCTAACAAAAAAACCCCACAGAAACAAAGGTGATAAGGGATTGCATTCAATTTATGCAATTTTTGAGCTCCGTATAAAAGAACTCACATCAGGTTATGAAAATGTGATTTCATTTACTTGTTGACAAGACCATAAAAATCTGACCCTGACCTAGACGGAGGAGTGAATGACTTTTTTAATCAATTACAAGTCTTCGTAGCTAGTCAAATCTTAAAAGGCAAAAAAAGACCACAACAAAAAAGTCAAATCAATTTTACAATTAAATCTTTAATTACCATTCTTATGATAGTTCAGTATAAGCAGAGAAGTCATCTACTTACACATTATTTTCTTATTAAGGGAATTCCTTTGAGAAACAGTAGCAATAAAGATATGTCACTATGTTTTAAGAGGTAATTTGAAGCAATAGACAGGTATTTGATTTAATAATGTGCAATCCCCAAATATGTACCGTTCCAATTACAGAGTTTCATCTTTTAATAAAAACTTCTATATGTTGCAAATTCACTTGACAGTTAAAAGCTAAATATATTCTTTGCAATTAACCAAGGAAGTATTATGTAACAGGAGACTTCCCTTGATACATTTTTGAGGTATCTACACTTATTTAAAAACCATAACAAAGTTGCATTTAATGAATCCTATTCCCATTTAAAAGATGTTCTAAACCCAGTGTCTGGGAGTTGTGTAGCAGGATCGTTCAAATACAACTGTCCTTCAAAATTCTGGTATTTTTAGCCTGTCCAAATGAGCCACCTATGGCCAGGCTTTTCATGGGGCCAAACCATACTACTTGAGTGTTACAGGTTACAGGGGAGAAAAATGCCATCTGAAATAAAGAGAAATTTAAATGAGTTTTCCAGTGACACCCAATCCAAACAATGCATTTCCCATACCACAAACTGACAGTAATGCAGGACTTTACATGCCCTTGAAATAAGTTAGATGCAACCATTTGCTCATACACAAAAAATTATTACCTGCCAGCACTTACAAAAATCCAACATTTGCCAAGAACATGTGAATACAGTGTCCATCATCATTACATTAATACATTTGTTGCTGACAAGTGGGGACAGTGTGTCTACAGCCTTCACACTGCATTTTTGTCACTAAAGAATACGCTGCACATTAATGTAATAATTTTAATAACTTGATAAAGGCTTACCGGGCTGCGGAGTTGTATCTGAGTTCCTCCATGGTACAGAGCATCATGAAAGGCATCCACCTCTCTTTCTAGGTTGGACAAAAGGAGAGCCTGCTCTTGGGAAGATGCTGCTGTCTGCTCTTGTACTGTAGCACAGTCCTGCTTTAACTTCTGAGCCATCCGCTCCAGGTTTTTGTATGTTCTAAATAACTGCTGTTTTTTACTTCCTCCTTCCAGGAGCTTATACAGCCTGCAACAAGTGAAGTAAGACACACAAGAATGTCTAAGTTTTCTAAGCACTCTCTTATCATTAGTCAAGATGTTCATGCTGAGAATTCAGAGGACTCATAAAAGACAGTACTACTCAGGGCTCTTCTACTACACTGCAATAACTGATTTCATGCTTCTATCTATATATAGCTAGCAATTAATAGGAATCCAAAATATTTCAGTATTAAATTAGTAGCAATGAAATAGCAAAGTAACAGTTAGTAAGTACATAATGAATGCAAATAGAAGTTGACAGTGTGCTTTTGCCAACTATTTCCCAGCACTTCAAGGACTGCAAATAAGATACATTCTTTTCAGTGCTGAAAAAAGCAGACTTCAGTGGCCAATAGGAAATAAGAGCAATCTTTGTAACATTTTCAAGCTTACTGGAGTATTTCCTGTTTTCTATGAAGAGACTGCTAAGAAATTCTGCAATTAGTTAAAAGTCATGCAAAAGACAGCATTACACACTATACCAAACCGTGCCCTTACACTGCATCAGCAATAGGCTGATATGATCACAGACAACTTTGCTCAAGTGTTACTACCACCTCTGCATAATAAAATCTTCAGGAGTTGAGCCCTAATATAAAATCAGATTGGTTTTAGCAAGAGCAGCAGCTATATTTCGAAAGTAACTGAGTTTTGAGCGTCTTCTGCTTACAAACCCTTTAAGGTTTTTAACTCTTTCAACTTCCTTTCCCTTATAAAAAAAAAAAAGTGGAAAAAGTAGCCCGACAACATTCTGTGATTTGAAGGCTTTATAATAAACTTATGTAAGTATAATCATATATAAACTTATATGTTTATATATAAACAAAAATATTACAAATTGACAAGGCAATCACACAATGGGAGCAAAATTAATGCTACCTAATTACTGCAGTTATTCACTATGCCAAACCATATGCCACTATCACTCAGCAACTACTTAAAAACAAATTAACTCTTAAAGCTTCATTCTAAAGAAGGAGGAAAAGTGTGACAGTAACACACCTATAATTACAATACACTTCATCAAAAGGTCTAGTCTGGACAGAACAGCAGCCCAGCACACATCCCTGGCTGCATCACCTGAGCTACAAGGACACTTAACTACTTGGTGAAAAACCAGACTCCTACATGGGTGACAGGACACTCAAACCAGACAGCAAATTAAGCAGTAAAAATGAGCTGAACACATTTCACAGACTGAAAGAGTCGTTCCTCTGTCCTACCACACGGGGGTTTTTGCCGGCTCAGCTGATGAGGCCACACATTCAACCTGAGAAATCACTGTTATTAACGTCTATCCTTCTAAACTAGCTTTCGGGAGCTCCTAGATCAGAGCACCATAAAAGACAAGTTTGGCTTTGAACGTTCATTATGTTCTGGATATTTCTTAGGAATGCTTCAGCACTACTAAAAATACTGCTAATTGAACCGGTTTTTTCTCAGGCAAATGTGCAAAGAAACTCAAAGGACAAGGAAGAAGCAAGTTTCATATCATGAAGGCTTCAGTTCCTGAGAATTTAAAATACTAATTAGCTACAGCAAGTAACTAAGAACGTTGCAATAGGAAAGGCTTAGCTTGACTAAGTCTTCATCTCCCTCATATTACTTCAAAGCAAGTCAAAGCTGAATAGTGACCATAACACTCACCTGCAAGAGAAACCATCCTCTGGGCTGATAGTGTTTCTTGGCTTTGCACGCTGAATTCGCTCAGTTATCACCTGCAGTCTCCGCTCCAACTGATCCGTGCTCTGCTTCAAAGATTCTACCAAATTCTCAAGCTGACAGCTCATCTCCTGGTGTTTCTTAATCTCCATTTTACAGGCCAGCTCAATAAGTTCAAATGATGCGTTCTGTCTTACCAAATGCCTGCATATTTCATCTTGTCCTGCAGCATAACACTCCTGCTGAGCAATCTGATGATCCAAGTATCCTTTCACCACTGGTGTAGTGAAAAGTCGCGCTTTCTGTTTCAGAAGGGGGAGCAGCTCTTCATTGTTTATCCGAGCTACATCTTGTTTAATTGTTGAAATTTCATCACTCAAACTAGATATTTTGGCATCGAGGTTTTCTTGTTGTCCAGTATTCTGCATAAAACAAAGTATTTGTCAATTCCTTCACAGTTACCTCCAAGACACTTCCCAAACATTTCTTCACTTCACACAAGGTTCATGTACTTATGTTACATTTACCTACAAGATTAAATGAAAACTCCACAGGGCAGTTTTATAGAACTTTACAACATAAGGCAAATACAGATGCACAAATCAGATAGCAAATAAATATATTTCAATAAAAAGTAATTTCATTCTATTGCAGGATCAGGAAACAATTATTGTGCTAAAACCAGAAGAGTTGAATTTTACCCAGCACCCTGATTTCAAGCATGTCTAACTGAAATCTCACATGCAAACATGATTTTTTTATATTCTTTGGATGATCAACACTGCTAGCAGAATCAATCTTTTCCAAATTACTCTAATCAATCAAGTCCTATATACTAGTCATCCATAAATGAAAATATACAAACTGACATGATGCCTCAAGTTATTTCATGACTGGCGTAAGTGAATACCTTTCCTTTCATTTTGATTTCTTCAAATTCCAGTAGCCATATCTGCCTGTCACTCACTTGTTGAGAGATTTCTGGGGCTTCAACTATCAAATTCATTTATTTGGTACAAATACTTGAGTTTCAAAAGAATCAGTGAACTAAAACTTTCTAAGTTTATGCTATGCAATATAAACAGGAATGTATTTATCATATTGGCTCCTCAATACCACAAAATTGTAACCAAAGCTAAGGTTTTGTTTATTGTACAAAAAACAGAGCCAGTTCTAATTTGAAAATTCAAAGCTAAACTAAATTAGGAAGTTACTATTAAGTTCTTGGGTTTTTAAGGTAGTAACTCTGGAAAGCAGATTTAAAGGCACTAGGTCATAGCAAAGAATTTCTAGCTATAAAAACTGAAGTTATTTCACAAGAGGAGTTTTGTGAGCAAGACAAAAATTTTATCAAAGTGCCATTTCACTACATAAAAATAGTTGAAGTAACAGTAACTGGGCAATTCCCTTCACTAGATTCAGCTGAATACGCCCGTTTAAAACTCCACTAGCTTCTATCACCTTCTGTGGCTTACCTTGTCTAAGGACTGCAGCATGCTTTCTGCACATTTGATAGCTGAATTTATGCCCTCCTCTTCAGCCTGAAGCTGAATTAGCTGATGCTGAGCACAAATGTATGCTGTCTGGAGCCTGGCTACCTCTTGATTCTCTTCAGAAACTTCCTTAGTCCCATCACAAGTGACTTGCTTGCTTAAATCTTCAAGCTGAAAGCTGCCTTCATGTGACTTTTCAACACATTCAGGTAAATCTGGACAAAAATGCTTTTTAATGTGTGAGGTAAGTGCTGCAGTGCTTTGTTCTTCCAGAGACAAATACTTGTCCAAAGACAGTTGGGAAAAAAACACTGGATGTGCATCTGCCCCTTGTTCTGAATCTGAGGCAGTGAAGAAAGACACAAATTTTTTCACCGCATCCGAGAGAGACTGAAGTTCATTGTCGAGCTTATTATTTGCTGCAGTAAACACTTTCAGTGCTTCTTTCAAATCTCTGTGTGCTTCCTTCTCTTTGCTTTGCATCGTTTGCAACAAACGGCTGTTTGTGGTAGCCAGCAGCTGAAGCTTATTATGCCGATGAATTTGAAGCTTTTTTAACTTCTGCAGAGCTTGAAGCTCATCCTCCAATTTCTTCAGTTCCTGCTCGTCGTCCTCCTCTTTCTCCTGGCTACTGTTCTGTGAATACATGGGCCTCAAAGTTTTAAGGGCTTCATCCAGTGCATTTCCTTCCAAAATGGGCTTACCACACTTGAGAAGGTTATCAAAATCTTGCAGTTCTTTTTCAGATACCACATGCTGCTCACTTACATTTCCACAAAACCACTCCAGAAACAGTCTGTCTTCCGAAGACTCAAACATCCAGTCAAAATCTTCTCCATCAAGCTCATCAGCTTTTGGATATCCAATTTTCTTAAGAGTTTCCACAAAATCCTTTCCACAGCTCATGATTAAAATATTCTTTGTAAGCAGAAAAGATCCAAATGCATGAAAAAAATCTGGAGAATTATTTCAGCTGTAATTTTTTTGCCATTTAAAAGGAATATTCAGTATTTTAATAAGAAAGAGTCTGCACAGGAAAAAGGAAGTGTCAGATCACATAAAAACAACTGAATGCTGTTTTGGATTAGTGTCTATTCAAAGACCAGAAACCAATTTTTATTTCAGGGATATCTTACTATATTTTGTTAATCAAATCAGAACACACTTTTACATCAGTTATACCCCTAATCTTTGCAAGCACTTATGTTTTTCCTTCACATAAATTTATTCACATATATTTAGCACTATTCATTCAAAAGCAACAGGTGTAAATATTGAGCAATTCACTAGCCTGCAAAAATGACTTACATATATAGTTTTCTTCACATTCATTTCATAAAACACCCACAATCATTTTAACTCTTTCGAGTTGAGCAGGGGTTTCAGTTTGTTCTAAAAACAAAACTATATAGTGATGTTACACTGCACTTAAAGATCGTGGTTACAAAGGGTTTTCTTTTACCTCAGCAACAAGCAGAATCTTATCTTCTAAACCTTCATTTTAAAGTCTCTGAAAACGGAACAAGAAAGACTTTAACATATAAATATCTCAACATAATACTGCAGGCTTTTTGACTAGTTATAACAAATTAAGATCAGCATAAATACTCTCATAAAAACAGTCACAACTAAAAAGTTACAAGAAAAAGGAGTTGTTTGTTTCCCAGCAAACAAACCATCAGCTCTGGGAACGTAAAGTGTGTGCAACAACAAAGGATGGACTATCGACAAAGCCAAGAGGCCTTGTCTGCAACGGTCTGGTAACATTAAGGGTGTTTTTTTAGTTTGATATTACTTAATACTTTGTTTATAAAACATTAATTCCACCACATGACCCCACTGTACCAGCCAGCCTGGAGGGCTGAACAAGTAAAGGTGTCCCTCTAAAATTCCTGACTTAGCTCAGAGTTTACAGATTACATATGAAACAGAATGTTATGCGAGTTTCATGTCACGGGGTGGCCTTCCAGCTCTCCTCTGCCCTCTGTGCTGAGCAGGGCTGTCTTCAGAATAAATAAATACAGGCGCCAAGAGGATGGTGCCACACTTTTTCCGGTGGTGCCCAAGCGCGGGGCAGGGAAAGGAGTAAGAGCCATAAACTAAAACACAGCAAGTTTCACCTCAGCATGAGGCAGAACTTCACGCTGAGGGTGGCAGAGCACTGAGCAGGCTGCCCAGGGAGGCTGTGGAATCTCCCCCTGCGGAGACATTCCAAACCCACCGGGACGCGTTCCCGTGTCACCTGCTCTGGCTGACCCTGCCTTGGCAGGGGGGTCGGGGTGGGTGATCCCCTGAGGTTCATTCCAGCCTTAGTTCTGTGCAATGAAGGGCCCACACAGGGACAGGCCGGGAGCAGCGCAGCCCACAGGCCCGGAGCGCTGAGGGGGCTCCCGCCATGCCGTGCCCGGGGCCCGCGCGGCCCTCGGGGGCCCTCGGGGAGCCCGGCCCGGAGCGGGGCAGGGCGGGACCAGGGGACGGAGGGAAACGGGGACGCGGAGCGGAGGCTGATCCCGAGCCCACCGCCCCCGGTCCGTACTCACCGCGGCGCCCGCTCTGCCTCGGCGGCGGCTCCGGGGCGGGGGAGCGGGGCGGGAAATGGCGGGAAGGCTGAGGGGAGGCCCGAAGGGAAGGCTGAGGGGAGGTCTGAAGGCAAGCTGGGGGAGGTCTGAAGGCAGGCTGAGGGGAGGGCTGGGGAAAGCCTCGGGAAAAGCTCCGGGAAGGGATCCGGGCGCGCCCACAGCTCGAACCGCCCGCCACACGCTGCCCGCGCGCGCGCGCTCCTCCCGCCCGCCGCCCCTCCCGCTCCTCGGCG